>JABUQX010025340.1:45000-58237 GCA_015478945.1 Trachelipus rathkii | reverse complement strand
CTCCATCAGGGTGTATTTCTCTCAGTAAGGTTAAATGTGTTGCTTTAGAGTACTTATACCGTATGGTTAATGAAAACTGTTTAATTCGAAGTTTAATATAAGGGTTATAGTTATAATATAATTTATAATGACTGTGGAATAACACTGATTTGTTAAGTAAAATGTAATAAGTTTATTTGTAAGATATTATTACTGTAGTTAACTATAACAGATGAAATTGGTTATTATATAACACGTTTAGTCACTAATAGTTATAGTTTATTTGATGAATATATTACTAGGTTATTGTACCTAATGACTTTATTATTGCTAAATTGATCTTATAGTTTACTAAATTAAGGTCACATGATCGTGTTTTTAATATATATGACTGCGCTACAAATACGTAAAAGTATATATGAATCACACTTAGGATAACTATGTAAGAAATATAGTATACTATATTAAGTATCTATAAAATATTATATCTAAATATAGATATATATATATAGAGAGATTATTATTTTTTTATTATGATTATAACAGCATAATCTATATATAGGTAAACTATTATGAGTATATTTCATTAAAGATATAGTATAATTAATTTAGTATGTAGAAAATTATTATTATTAAATTTAATTATTAATTATTTTATTATAATATTATTATTAATTTAATTATTTACTTATTATTACTTATTAATATTATATGTATTAACAGTGGTTATTTCCACAGGTTCTACTTTTGATTTATATTGAGTTTAATTATTATTAATAGCTTTCTAATTTAAAAATATTTGATATCAAGTTAATTCGGCAAAATAATCAAACAGGCAGATAATTTTGGCACGATCGACTGATACGACTGACGATTCTTATAAAAAAAATATGCCGATTTTGCGCTGTGATGACGAAGAAGCGATTGACGATTAATGCGTCTCATCAGCTAAGTAATACGTTATTATTTAATATATACTATACTTAAATCAAGTTATATATATATATATATATATATAATTATATATATAATATATATATATAATATAATATATATATATATATATATATATATATATATATATATAAAAATATAAATATATAGTATATTACTATATATATATATAAATATATATTAATATATATAATATTATATATATATAACTATATAATATAATATATATAATATATATATATAATATATATATATAGATAATATACTATATATACTATATATTATATATATATTAATAATATATAATATCATTATATATATATATATAATATATATATATATATATATAATTATATATAATATAAATAATTAAAATATAATATATATATATCTATATATATAATTTAATATATATATATATTTATATATAATATATATATATAATATATATATCATATATTATATTACTATACTAATTATGCCGAATTGCTTATCTATGATGCCAAGAGAATGATATATTATTTTGACACAATACCCAGACACATCCTCATTCCAACAAAATTATAAAATTATCTTCCTACATAATAACTACAAGTAAATGGTATTTCTAATTTCATATTCGGGACGCACAGTCCAGGTATGCAAGCAAACATTCAGAATTCAAAAACAGTGAATTTAAGAAATGGAGTCCACCAAGGATACCATCCTTCCCATTTTCGCTCATCCTATTTATGCGATATCCCTCACTCCATCAACTCCTGAACTCAAAAGCTAACGCAGATCGATATATACTCATAACCATATCGGACCCTACCAGTAACCCATCGCCACGATCCTCGCTCAGACTTACATAAATCACCCTGGAAGATTGGCTGACATCCAATAGAATGTCACCTCTGCAGAGAAGTCACTATTACCGTTTAATCCAACCACTGAATTAGAACAAAACCATATCATCACTCCACCACAAATAACCGTAACAACTCCATCATCCCTACAACACCAAACACCAAATACTCGCTATATATCTTCGACACGCACTCACCTACACACCACATCATCCCAAACACATAAAGCATCGCAACAGGAATGACATTTAAACCTCCGAACCTATCTCAACAAACTTCAGTCAATTGAAAACATCCCACACTGTCAACAATATTCAAACAATTCTCAAGAACAGCAATCAACCACTCATCGAACAGTCCTGGTACCGCACTATCTCCCCCACATGGAATATATCCTACAAAAAATCACAACACTGCCTTTTTAAACGATCAATAACTGGTTGCCATGAAAACCAACCCTTATCCAACATCTCATGAAGAAACAAAATCCTAGCCAATCCTAGACCATCCTGATATGATAGGACCAATTCCTATGCCCAGAAATCTTGACTCCTCGCACCCCTGGTCACAACTACTTTCAGGAACACACACCTCATCGCCTGAAATCCCCTCCCTCCTTCCGTAGCCCTCTCTTATGACGAACTTTTCAGGGATCATGCACCTTCCCCCAAATAGCACCCTTTAACAATATATCCATTCATATTTTAACAACACAGAATTAGCCTAACAACCCTTCCAACTAATAACCACACAACTACTACCCCCCCGAAATAACCCCTCACAAAATCTACTCCCACGAAAACAGATCTCCCTCTCCAAAGATTAAGATCCGGCCATCACTCAAAACCTTCAAGAATTTAACATAGACTCCAACCTCAAAACACCCTCCATCCCCACTCTGTCCAAGAGAATGCCGACGAGCCGGAAACTCGTCGACACGCTACTGCCTGAAAATAACCCAACCCTCCCCGACACCTACCCCAGAATGCAATACCGAGATCAACCTTCCTGAGGGAATTGTGGCTTCCGCCGGGGAGGCTAGCTGAGTTCCTGGAAATGGCATGGGTTCCCATATAAGAGAGTCCAGGACAATAAATATATATATATATATATTATATATATATATAAATATATATATATATTATATATATAATTAATATATATATATATATATATAATATATATATACATATAATATAATATTTATATATACATATATTAATATATATATATCATATATATATATATATTATATATATAATATATCATTATATATAATATATTTATATATATATATTTAATATATATATATAATATATATATAAATATATATATAATATATATATATATATATATATATATATATATATATTATATATATAATATAATATATATATATATATTATATAATATAATAATATATATATTATATTATATATTATATATATATATATATATATTATTATATATAATTATAATTATACTATATTATATATATATATAATATATATATTATATATATAATATATATAAATTATATATATTATATAATATATATATATACATATATATATATATTACTGAAAATAAAATAAATAATATAATAATAATAGATATAATAATAATAATAATAATAATAAAATAATAATAATAATAAATATAATAATAATAATATAATAATGAATTAATAATTATAATAATAATAAGTAATAATTAATGAATAATATTATAAATAAATAATAATAATTAATAATAATGAATAAAATAATAAAAATAAATAATAATAATAATAAATAATAATAATAATAAAAACAATCAGGGACGGGATTTTTTATTTTTTTTCATAGCACAAAAAAATCAATTTTTGATTTTTGTGATTTTTTTATTTATTTTTTTTTTATTTTTTAGGCTCAAATTGCTGTTTTAATAATTATTTTTATAAAATTAGTAATTAACCCTAATTATTACTAATTAATAAGTTTAGTAAATATATATTATTATTTAATTATTAATTAATTTAAATTATATATATACTGCATAATATGTAATTTTGCTAATTTTAATTTATTTCCCTTTATTAAAATGATTTGAACTGCCATTAATGAATTTACTTTTTATCATAGTGATGAATACTACTTATCATTAATCAGGTGATAACTAGGAATAATTATAATTATAAATAATTATAATTATGAAATTAATTTAGGGAAAAAATTTGCCTAAAAAATCAAAAAAAAAAATCAAAAAAATCACGATTTTTTAAAGAAAAAAATCACGTAAAAAATCAGTTGATTTAAATCATTTGATTATTTTCGTGCCAACCCTAATAATAATAATAAAAATAATTAAGAAAATAATAATAATCAATAATAATAATAATCAATAATAATAATTAATACAAGTATCTATAATACATTAATAATAATAATAATAATAATAATAATAATAATAATAATAATAATAATAATAATAATAATAATAATAATAATAATAATAATAATAATAATAATAAATAATAAATTATAATAATAATAATAATAATATAATAATAATCAATAATAATAATAATAATAATAATAAATAATAATAATTAATAATAATAATAATAATAATAATAATAATAATAATAATAATAATAATAATAATAAAGATGTTTAGATATCAGAATTGTAATAATAACTTATTGTAATAAATATATCATCAAAATTTAAGCTTAACATTTGGCAACACAGTCTCGAACGTACTGATAAAAAAAAAAAAAAGATATGCAATATATATTATATATTTATTACCTCAAGCCAACACATCTTCAATTTCTCCTTCAAAAACTTATATGGAAGGAATTGCGTACGAAGTTTTTTTATAAATAGAACGTAGGCCTAATTTTTTTGTTAGAACAGTTAAAGAGTTTTGCAATACAAATCTCCTATTGCTCAAAAAGTTGCTTCACCAAAGGTAAAACTTAGGTACTTTATTATTATTATTATTATTATTATTATTATTATTATTATTATTATTATATTATTATTATTAATTATATTATTAAATTAGTATATATTGATTACTATCTTTTATATTATTATTATTATTATTGATTATTATTATTAATTATTTTTATTTTATTATCTTATTATTCTATTTTATTATTAATAATTATTCATTGTTACTATTATTACTTTATTATATTATTATGATTATTATTATTATTATTATTATTATTATTATTATTATTATTATTATTATTATTATTATTATTATTATTATTATTATTATTATTATTATTATTATTATTATTATTATTATTATTATTCCAAATTCCTAAAAACCTTCCTAACATTTACGCCTTAATTTTCCCTCATTACCAATTCTTTGAATGAACAAAATTAATTGCCTTCTGAAATGATCCGAACTTTCGTCTTCTCAGTGCGACATTTCAAGGGATTAATACGTTTATTTAGAATCGAAACAAATTTATATTAAAATAAACAATTATTGCAAAGTAATAAATAAGATAAAACTATAATTTAAAATATATCAAAATAATCAGTTTATAATTAGATACGTGCTTTTTTTCTTCTTTCTTCAAGTAAAAATGTTAGGTAATCGGGTATCATTTTGTTATTATCTTTATATTAGTTGTCGGCTCTATGCTTCCTTATAAGAATGGAGCTCTGCCAGCCCTACGATCAGAATAGAGTTACACTCTTATTAGTTCAAAATCTTAGAAGTAAATTTACTATTTCATTGATATGCATTTTTGCCATCTCCCACCTGCATATGGTCTGGTTGTATCTTTGTTTGCAACTTTTGTTTGGCAACATAGTCGCTGACGCATGATGTATTGCATTTGCATCTCATAGCAAATGTAAGTTCGTTTGCAATTAACATCATCTCACTTTCATTATGTCATAGTATCAACGGATCCTCAGTATATAGAACTCAGAACACACATAATTGCTATTAATAGAATCCATATTCAGAGCATAAGCTCTGAGAATCTTAATAGTAAAATCTGTCGACAATTTTTACTAAAAAAAGGGAAAAATTTTAGAACTTAGACCTAAGCGAAGTTCCTTCCTATATAGTAAAAAACATAGACGGCATTAATATATGTAAAATATGCGATAAATGTCCGATTACCTTAACATTCTTTGCTGAAGAATGGAGAAAGAAAAAAAGTTAACTATGCTAAATTAAAATCTTACAATTCTTTCGATATATTAAATTTAGTTTTAAGATCTACTTATTAAATTTGCATATATTGTATTAATTTTAAATTAATTTTGGCTTTCTTGCTTAAGAGAGAGTGAGAAGTATATCTTGAAATGTCCATTTAGTGTGACGAAAGCCTGATCGTTCAGAAGGCAAATAATTTATTGTTATATCAAGAATTGTCTGTATGAGGAAAAACTAGCGAAATGTTAAGGAAGCTTTCTGAGGAATCTGAAAATCGTTGTCCATAAACTTACATAAGTATCCTTTGACTATAATAATTATATATATTACATAATGATATAATATGATAAGAGACAGACATATTATCTATACTAATAATGAATATAGATATATAATATATATAATATAAATAATAATAAAAATAGTAATTAATAATAATAAATATACATACTCTGATTAAATAAGTTAACTAACAATCAAATAGTACATGAAATTTGTTGAAATTTTTTAAAGTTTTTTAATTTTTTTGTTCTCCACCTTTTTCTGTTTTCCAACTCACATAGGTTTGTCTCAATAAAAATTTTGACATAATAACCAGAACATGCTCGTCCTTGTTCACATTTTAGCTCTTCTTATGAAAGCTAACGACAAAAACACTTTATTAACAACGCGTTCCACTCTCAGATTAGGCTTCGCACGACGCGGGGGCACTGCGCCGCCTTGCCGGTGTGCCTGGCGGGCTGACTGAACAATTCAATAGGTGAAGGGATGTGTTTAGTTGAGTTGGCGTCTTGAGCGACAAACAGGCGAGAAGCTAGGCTGAGGGCCATTTAGCCCATTTTCTTCAATGTTGATTTATTAGTTGTGACTATTTCTAGTGAAATTCTAATGGATGAGGTGCTTTAAAGTTTTAGAGAGGCTGCTATCAACTATGTTCTCAAAAACCTTCTCGGTAATGTTGGAGTAATGTACTCACACTGAGTCTGATTTATTGAAAGCTTCTAAAGCAGAAACTAAGAGCTAAGAGATATCTCTAAGCTAGCAAGATTTCATCGACTGTGTTGTATCAGGTAGGAAACATTGTTTCTGCTTAGTTCTGGTTCAAAAGCTAGTATGACATAATATCAGCCATATCTCGCTTGATTCCTAAGCCTTTAGAAGCAAATTTAAAATTTCAT
Organism: Trachelipus rathkii; assembly: GCA_015478945.1. NCBI lineage: Eukaryota > Metazoa > Arthropoda > Malacostraca > Isopoda > Trachelipodidae > Trachelipus > Trachelipus rathkii. Next base: position 51,102 of record JABUQX010025340.1, on the reverse strand, counting down.
AGACAAAAAGTTAATATCAAAACCCACTTTGTGCTCATGTATGTAGAACAGCTTTCTGTACATCTAATTCATAGAAGTTTGAAGTGCTGTTTATAATTTTGAGATCATGAATGATTCCAGACGTGCGGTGCGGAGTTTTCAAAAAGTATATCTTAAAATAGGCTCCTACTGTATAGGTAATCTTGTGATTCTGAAGATTTTTAATCCATGATCCATGGCTGTGTGCGAATATATTCATTCTTACTGATTGTAGGCTTTTGCAATTGTAATGATGTCATTAAAAGGATAACTGCTGAACACTAGCTCGAGATCTATCATAATGACTCTTGAAGCACACAACATCGATTCTATATACTTTGTAAAGACATGCGAGCATTCCTTTTGCACACGCCTTAGAGGTCTAGATTAGTGTTGTTATGAGAGATAAATTGTGTAAAAGTTGCCATAAAATCATGCTTTACACTTATATTCCTAATTGAGTCAACAAAAGGAAAGTTAGGCGAAGCGATTCATGTCGAGTTGAGGGCATAACGTGTTTTTGTTACCTTCACATGCAATCGTCTACATTGTAAACATAGACTTGAAGCAAGTTTTTAGTTGCAATCTAGTAATGATTATTACATTCAATAATTTAATCAGATTGAATAGATTAGATATAATTAAATGAGTTTTAGATATTAAGAGAGTATGATATTAAGTTAATCCCATAAGATCAGTACAGTTTGGATATGAGTATTAAGCTATTTACTTTAGAGAACTATAAATGCAATACATTAAATAGAGTATTATGGAAATAAGATATTATATTATGGTTCCGTCTCTTCATATTATATATATAATCACATATATAAATGATATTAATAATAGACTCATGCATAACCAATTGTATTCATGTTAAAAATAGACATATAAAGAATGAATGAAATAGTGAGAGTGTACAATGCTGTAGAATATGAGGGTATTGGGTTGTGCTAATATTTATTGACATTTTGAAATTAAAGTTTTTGCAGTAATCTAATGGTGTTCTGCATATATGGGGCTATAACTACTGCACCACGATGCGTTATGGTTGTGTCGCGTTGAATGCCTCAAAATATATTTTACACAGTGTTGATTAACTTATAATGTCGTATTAGCCTTTTTGTTAATGCGGAAGCTAATGGCTGTATATTCAAGAACGCTAAGTTTTGATTGCGAGATCGAATACATTATATATGGATCATTAAAATATTTATTTATAAAGTCAGGACAATATAAAAATATAATTAAATAAAATAATAATAATAAATAATAATAATAAAAATAAAAAGAATAATAATAATTTAATTAAAATAATAAAAATATATAATAATAACTAAAATAATAATAATAATAATAATAATAATAATAATAATAATAATAATAATAATAATAATAAATAATAATAATTAATAATAATAATAATAATAATAAATAGAAATAATACTTAAGAGTAATCAATAATAAAATAAAATATATATAAATAATAAATAATATTTAAATAAATAATAATAATATAATAATCTAGGAGATAAACTAAGGGTATGATCTATTGGAATATACTATAATAATAAAATAGAGTAATAATAATAAAAGTCTAACTATATATATATTATATTTATATATTAAAATGATAATAATAATAATAATAGATTCAATAATAATATATAATAATAATGATATAAATAATAAATGAAATAATAAAATAGTGGATAACCTAGATCAAATAAGAGAATAATAATAATAGTAATAATATAGATAATAACTGAATAAATATATGCATAAAATAAAATAATTAATAATATAATAAATAATAAATAATTAATTTAATAAAATAATCAGAGATAATTAAATGATAATTAATAGAGAGGAATGTAATAAAAAATATTCATTTTTAATATTTATTTACTAATAATAAATTAAAACAACATGAATAACAATAATAATAATAATGAATAATAAAATAATAATGACTAATAATCATTACAATAGGTGTTGATGAATAATAATATGACAAGAAAATAATACTATAGATAATAAATAATAATAATAATAATAAAATAATGATAATAATGATAATAATAATGTAATAAATATTAATAATATAAATAATAATAATAATAATAAATCAATAAATATAATAATAATAATAATCATAATAATAATAATAATGAAATATAATAATAATAATAATAAATCAATAATGAATAAATAAGAATAATTAATAATAATAATAATGAATAATAATAATAATAATAATAATGATCAATAATAATAATATATCAATAATAATAATAATAATAATAATAATAATAATAATCCCACATAATAATTAATAAAATAATAATAATAATAAATAATAATACATAATAATAATAATAAAATAATAATATAATAAATAATAAATAATAAAAATATAATAATAATTATAATGAATAATGATATTAATAATAATAATAATAATAATAATAATAATAAATAATGAATAATAATAATAATAAATAATAATAATAATAATAATAAGAATAATAAAATAATAATAAAATAATAATAATAATAATAAATAATAATAATAATAATAATAATAATAATAATAATAATAATTAATAATAATGATAATAAATAATAATAATAATCAATAATAATGAATCAAAATAATATAATCATCACAATAATAATAATAATATAATAATAATAAGTAAAATAATAATAATATAATAATAATAACTATGAATAATAATAATAATATAATATATAATAATAATAAATAATAAAATAATATAATAAAATAAAAAAATAAAAGCTAATAACAATAATAATAAAAGCAACAATAATTAATAAATAATAATAATTAATAAATAATAATAATATAATAATAATAATAATAATAAATAATAATAAATAATAATAATAATAATAATAATATAATAATAATAAATAATAATATAAAAATAATAATAATAATATAATAATAAAAGCACATAATAATAATAATAAAAGCAATAATAATGAATAATAATAATAATAAATTAATAATAATAATAATAATAATAAAATAATAATAATAATATAAATCAATAATAATAATAATAATAATAATAAATAATAATAATAATCAATACAAATAATAATAATAATAATAAATAATAAATAAAATAAAATACTAAAAATAATACAAATAATAAAATTATATGAGAAACAATAATTATATAATAATTAATAAAAACATAAATAATAATAATAATTATAAATAAAATAATAATAACGAATAATAAAATAACAATAATAACTAATAACAATAACTTACAATAATGTAAATAATAATAATAACAAAGAAATAATAATAATAAAATAATAATGAATAATAAAATAATCATAAATATAAAAATAATAATAATATAATAATAATAATAATAATAATCAAATAATAGTAATAATAATAATAATAATAATTAATATCTAATAATTAATAAAATTAATAATAATATGAATAATAATGAATATAATAGTAATAACAATAAATAATAAAAAATAAATAATAATGATATATAATAATAATAATATAATAATAATAATAATATTAATAATAATAATAATATAATAATAATAATAATAATAATAATAATAATAAAAATAATAATAATAATAATAATAATAATAATAATAATAATAATAATGCGAAAGAAAATGATTGTAATAAAAAAAATAATAATAATAATAATAATAATAATAATATATAATAATAATAGATATAATAATAATAATAATAAATAATAATCATAATAGTAGTGTAGAGATTTACAAAAGATGAATGTTGCCGAGTGGTTATTTATTAAATATTTTTTTAGATAATAAATTTTTTAATTTTTCTAGATTAATGCTTTAAGGTTTTCGGTTTTGATGTCTTGTGTCATTGAGTTGTAAAGTTTAGCTGCTTGTAACGAATGCATTGATGGCTTTTTTTAATCTACAGTCAAGGGGCATTTTATGTGAGTCATTATCTCGTAAATTAATGTCCATTGCCTCACGCCTTGCTGGAAAGTGACAAATTTACTAGTTAAGAAGTCCGCAGGCATTTTATATGGATAATTTTAATGTATCTCTTTTAGGAGTGATGCATTGAGTAAGTTCTTTGTCAGCAATTCTTTATATTTTTGAAACAATGGTTGTGTAATGGTGTAAAAGTCTATGAATGCTTATGAGCACGAATAAATCACCTTTTGAAATTACAATTTAGCTGGAGGATAACCGAGTTATTTGTGTTCCGTTTATTAGGAAGACAGTATAATGCAAGTGGGTTTGGATTAATGCAGGTATTTTTTCTTAAGAAATGGAGAGAGGTATGTACAATATTCTTAATTTTATTAGCAATATATGTATCTCGACAGTCGCTACTAGGTTTTGTTGACATGTTCTTTAAAATGTCAGGTTTTTCGGTCGATTATATATTATTCCCAATATTTTTGCATTTGTAGCTCTATTCAGTTCCACGTTGTGAGCTTTTATATTGAAAGTCGTCAATTAATTGTTACGAAAAATAGATATACATTGTTTTATTTAAATTGAGATGCTATTAGCATCTATCTATTTCATTATTTTTGGTAAGGTGTTCTAGAGAAGAAGAGAGAGTCGGTATTTTTTTCATTTATTAAGATAGAAGTATCATCAGTAAATGAAACTGAAAAGGCGTCATGCGAGTTGAATAGGTCATTAGTATATAGCGAAAATATAAACGGTCCCAGAATTGAGCCCTGGGGTACGCCAGTTGTTTGATGTGTGATTGAGTGTGTTTCCCTTAGTTTTACGTATTGAGATATCTCCTTTAAGTAGTTTTCAAACCATTGTAAGTTTGTTCCCTCAATACCCATTTTGTACATTTAACTAAATAGTATGTCATGATCAATCATGTCGAAAGGTTTTGTGAAATCTAGTAACAATAGGAGGGAGGAGTCTTTATTTTCTCTATTTCTGTAAAGTTTTTCGTTTAAGCAAATTAGTGCATCAGAAGTTTAGTTTCCTTGTGAGTTGCTGAGAATATTGTTTGATTTAAAGTACTCGGTTAATTGATTGAAAATTATTTTTTCAAATATTTTACTAATCGTATTTGTGATAACTATTGATCTGTAATTTTTTGCTAAGTACTGGTCTCCTTTTTTAGGTATTGGGTTCAGTTTTACTGCTTTGAAAACATCTGGAAATATTCCTGTCAAAGATGGTTAGTTGAACAAGTGTTTTAAAGGGGTGGATGTTATCTCAGCAATGAGTTTGAAGATGTCGTTGGAGATCATCACATTTTTTGTTCTTGAATCCGGATATTATCTTCTTTACCTCTGTGTCTGTGATATGAACAAAGAAATGGGTCTCAAATTCTGTAGAAAAGTTTCAAATGAGGTTTGTCTAGGAGCTTTCTCCCTCAAGACATGTTTGCCGACGTTTGAAAAGTACTTTAGTCCGTCTGCGATCTTCTTTTGGTTGGTTGTTAATTGACTATTTATATTTAGTTCGTTTGTTTCTTTTTTAATTTATGTTGACTAATTTATTGATTAGACTTCAATTCGCCTTCGAGTCTTCATAGTAATCTGAAATTTGTTCGAGTAGTATTTCCTCTTTGCTTTATTAAGAACTGTCTTTGACATTTTATCATATGTGTTATAAGTTAGGAATTATATAATTTTGATTTTATAAATTTCGTAGAGAAACGGAACAACACACTTGTGTTTTTGCTTGCAGAGTTTAGTTAAAGCTCGTGTTACGCGGTTTACAGCCACAATTCTTTCGTTTTCATGTCGGGAATAAATAGCCAGACAGCGACTCGGCTAAGATTCGGTGTTGAAGAAGCGCAAACGTGGACTGGAAGAATGCTCATGAGCTTGGAACACCGGAGCACGGGCCGGAGCCGGAGCCGACCAGTCGGAGCCGGAGCCGCCGAGTTGGAAATTGGCCAACAAAAACATTATAATAGGCCAAGTGCCGAGTGTCATTTTATATCTTTATGAAACAGTAGAACTTCGATTTTTGAGCGGTTTCAGAACCCTCAGGGTTTTTTGAGCATTCCCCAGGAGGGTTCCAGAAGCAAAAAAGAAC
>JABUQX010025340.1:0-40000 GCA_015478945.1 Trachelipus rathkii | reverse complement strand
ATTAAATAAAATTAGAAACATACTTATTAAAAACATTATATAATGATTATCGACCGTGATAGTAGAAACTGTCAATATGATCCGAGGCTGCTAATGGGCTCAGTATATGTTGTGGTGATAAAATTCCAGAGTGTGATGTAGGATGATGATGTAAAGGATAAGAAGATATGTGTGAGTTAGTGTTGAGAAGAACAAGATTGAGATCACATATTTTTTGTGAGAGAGATTTTCAGATTGAATATAATGCCATTTAATTTTCCCTAGCAACACTGTCGGTATAACATGACAGGTAGATATAGAACGAGAAGTGTGATGTGAGAGCGCGCATGAGAGGATGGAGGAGCAGAAGCGAACTCACACGGAGGAGTGTAGTGAATGAACACAAATAAAACCAAAAACCAGATAGCCCGTAAGACATTGGCACCAAGGTGATGAAGGAAGATTTAAATTATATTTACGGAAGGCAGTGATGAGAGAGAGAGTATGTGAGCGCATACGCTAGATTTATTATGTATATTATTTAAATAAATTGAAAAACTTATATATACCACTCATAAATATTATACTAATCTATTTAAAAAATCATTTAATGAGGAAAAAAAATTTTTTTCGGTTTAAACCCAAAGTATCTAATGATAAAAAAAATAATTTTATTATGCGACTTGATAATCCCAAAACCAGAATAACCAACATTTCAACTATTTAGTTTGTCTTGAAAATTTGTGGTGAAAAATTTTTCATCAATATATATATATAATAATATAATATATATATATAATATATATATTATATATAGTATATTATAGTATATATAGCTATATATATAATATATAAGTATATATATTCATATTATTATTATATAATATATAATTATATATATATTATATAATATTCTATATATATATATATATATAATATAATATATATATATATATATATATTAAATATATATATATATACTATATATTATATAAATATAATAAGTAATATATTTATATATAATATAATTATATATATATATATATTATAATATATATTTTAATTATATAATATATATTAATATATATATATATTTAATATATATATTAATTATTAATTATATGAATATTAAATATTAATATATATATAATATTATAATAATACTTATATATATATATTTAATATATTATATATATATATAAATAGTATATATATAATATATTAATGTTAATATTAATAATTATTAATATATATTATAAATATTATTAATTTAATATATTACTTGTTATATTAATATATATTAATAGGTCATAATAAATATATCATGTTATATATTAATTATTATTTTTTTTTTAAAATTATAAATAAATAAAGAATTAAAATAAAAATCATAAATAAAAAATTTTATATACATTATGTAATTAATATAATATATCCTTCATTTATAGTATAAAAAGATGTAAAAAATTATACTAGATTTATAAGGATTACATCTGACCAACTCCACCTCTCGATTACAAGCCGAATAATTAAAACTACTACTGCAAAGTACTGGCGGTTGAGGTGAGAACTATCTATCTTTTGTGACAGTGCGTTAACCCCAGACTGTAATCACTCTCGTTTGATATCCCCCCGAGTAGGTATCGTCAGACTCCACGCCCAACTTTGGAGACCACTGAACTATATAGAGTATTACGTAAGAAGACATTTATGGACAAAGTTTTCTAGGTTGAAGTTATTCTTTAGTTGTCCAAGTGAGCTATTGTAATAAATATGCGATTTGAGAATATTTTGACTTTAGTTGTTGGAAGATTTACGAAATCTATTAGACCAAATTTATTTGTTTGTTTTCTATGCGCATCTGAGGAATATCGGTGAACTGAGCATTGCGATCTACTTGTGTAACATGATGCAATACCGTTCACTGCTGCTATTCTAAATATATTTTTTAAATATATATATTAGTGATGAGATATTATATTATATAATATTTATATTGTTCTGAAAAAGATATTATTTAGATAAATTAATAAATATCCTGACCTTATAATATACCGACATCCCCTAGAACACAAGGCAAATGCGAGTGATGGAGTTTATCTTTCATAACATACAAGGGCGGTTAATAGCTATTTGTCGTATTAAGTTCCCCTTCAAATTCTATCACGCCATCACGTCACTAAAAGAATACTAATATAGTTCAGTCTCCAGATCGGATAAAGCAGTCGAATCGTGGTATTAATGGCATACACATATGCAGGAAGAATAACAATTCGCCCAACTTGTGTAGGAAGGTGATTGATTTCTTGTGGAGGGTTAAGCGTAGAGGTATAAGTGTCGCTTGTAAAATCTGCTAGTAACACGAATCCCCCGTCTATAAACACCAAGAGGTACACCCACACTTTAACTTAACACAACAAATTAAGAAAAACTCTTAGTAATAATCTCTTTCACGAAACAAATCGTTTTTGCGAACCAATCGTAAAAACGCGAGTTATGTTTAAGAAGAATCGCCTTACCTCCAACTTGAGCGAGAAAAAAGCTCACTCAGAATTTCGTTCCGAGCTTGGTGCGTGCGAATTGATGCGCAACGGAGATTGAGTTTCTATGACGGAGGTATTGTACCCTCTAAAGATATGATTACATAAATTCCCAGAATGCAGGCTACGCGCGCATTGGAAGACCTATCATATGTCCAATATTCGCAGCTAACACTGTAGCTTCAATCATTATATACAAATCTGCTGCGTGAGAGATTATTTTTAATCATCCAATCTATAGACTCCGGCCTTCTCGGATACTCAGATTTCCATATCCCCACACTAAGTCTGAGATCCAACGGTTTCAAATTTTACTGGAAGAGTATTACAGTCTACTGAGAGAAGACCGCCATCAAAATACAGAGTATCTACGCCAAGCATCTTCACTGTAAACATAGTTAGTTATGAGAGTCGAGTAAACTACAGATGTTGTTACACTCTAGGTTTCCCGTATACGCCTCATGTTCATAGCATGACATCTTTCTTCTCTCTCCGCAACAATGATTACTATCAAGCTCATGAAATATTTGATATCACACATGCGTACAAATACTTGCGCACTATTTCCCCAATGCCTCGAAAATAAACAGATTAAAGTCCACACTAAACATTACAGCTAATCTAGTCAGACATTGTTGTTCCATATACAAAAATCCGAAATCGATTTCGCTTGGCTTTTTAACTAAATAGTCTGGAATAGACATTTGCATTAACGTGGAATGAAGAGTGATGCAACCGGTTAACAAGTTAAACAAAAGACAGCGTGGCGACAGTACTAAAAGCAAATGGATGAGTCCAGGGATTTTGTGCACAAGAGGACAAATATGGCTTTGGAGGTCCCCTTTTATCTGCCACTTTAAGCAACATCTATATGTTAAACTTTTAGAACATTATTAGGCGACGCGAGTCACATAACCAGCAGTCCATCATGCACACCGATGCAATATCACTAACAGAGATAAAGAGAAGTGAGGCTAAATTTATATGTTGAGCGAGCGTAATATATGTGTCTCCGAACCCACAGAGAAGGAAAAAGACACTAGCGATTCATATTCTGCTTAACACTGAGGATCAACACCAATATCCTCAAACTTGCGACTAGTCTGTGTCAATAGTCTTGCTCTGGAAGGAAGTGTATGAGCGAGAAGTGGCTTCCGACCGAAATAATCAAAATAACTACGTGCCGCGTTTTAGATACCCTCATACAAACAAAGAATCTTGCCCGCGACTAACCATGATAATAGCACATTGCAGCAGTTTAGGGATATCTGATGGAATTTAATATGTACACTCAGACTTCGACACCAACCATGTTACCATTCATCGTTGATGTGATACGCTTCTTCTGCACTCTAAGTACACATCGGCAAAATAGCAATACACCTCTTCCACTTCTTTTTGAAAATGTGCGACATATTGGCAGGTACTTGAAATGGTGTGATCCATTAAAAATTGAACTTCGTGTTCTCCTCGCTCCCCGTTTACAAGGAAGCAATAGGTATTTTTATGGAACATTGGTATTAAGCATAAGAAGAGTGTTGTGTAATGGTTTTAGAGTTATGCAGCACGACAGTATACAACCAATATGAGTTAGTTAATACTTTCGCCAAAATTTAGCGAAGGATCTGAAAAAGTCGCTCTTCAACATTACATGCACGCAATGCATCAGGAATGGTAACTGCAAGATTGGTTTGATTTAATGGTGCCGCAGTTCTTCTTTGCCACCTTGCAACTATATTGACCGAAGGGATTGCATACGCCCACCACGGATTAGCAGAGACCGTTAGTTTACCCAGCTCTCCTCAATTTATACCACTAAGCTACACACTTAATATAATAAAGAAATTAAGACTGCCGATATACGGAACTTGCAGCAAATTAACATTACATGGCGTTGTCCCTTCGCATTTTATATTCCCACATCTAATATATGAGTAATAGAGAATCCTTCGCCTAGGCACCCACAAGATTAATTCCATTGCTATCACTTCCTTTGAACAATGTTGTGTTACAGGATAGGTCCGAACATGTGATTGATGCTGCAACAGAGTGTGACTTGGATGACTCAGTCTTGATTGTGATGAATAGAGTGAGAAAACAAGACCGTGATCGAATCTTTTTACAAGACCGTAAAAAAAGCCTAAACGCTTTATCAATAAACGAAATGTGTGTACAAATCTAAACATCCAGAACGAACGAAAAATACATGCGTAGAGAAAATATTGAAGATAGGGAAAAATAAATTAACCTCCCATGAGGTATCTATTACACCTGTGTCGTATCACATGCAAAACCAAGCCATATAAGACATGTGGCACTATAGAGTAGTACAGCAAGCTGTTGAATGAGGGGCACATAAGAGTCTCAACAATATGCAAAGAACGTTAACAGGAGATATAAGTAATAGAGGGAGAGGCTGGACGGTACAAGGTAATTAGCTACTCAAAATAATTCTTAGCAGAAGTGTTATCAGATCGCAGGTATAGTGGTCGCCGTAGATTACAGAGAAATTATATGGACAATCGCGATATTGAACCGCCGCACGGAATACGTGCATACCATAATATGGTCGTTATCTCATGTGTGCTTTATTAACCAGAACTAGTGTGAAAGTAATAAGACGATGAATTAATATCAGGATTCTTCGTCAAAAGTTTTGACTCCAGTGAGGCAGGTGTTTAGCGCTACTCATCGATCTTCTCCTTGGATATATCAGAGGAAGTATACCCGAGTGCCTTCGTGATGAGTGTGAACAGAAAGTACTTTGAAAATGTTCGAGAAACAGGATACAGTGAAATATGGTTGATCAGATTATGTAATATTTTGTTTATACTGTTTGAGGTGATTGTATAATGGTGAGTGTGTGGGCATTATGACCTCATTAATGTTAAATAAAATATAGCTTACTCCATGATGGGGGGGGGGCGAATGCTGGAAGATAGGGATGGTAGAGAAAGTGCGTCAAGGTTGTGTGGGTTAAAACGAAGTGCAAGGTTGGCTTGAAAGTTTAAAAACAACAGTGATAAATATTAAAGCAAGGTCAGGAGCGTGTGTTGAGTATTAGTCATTTGTAGTGTTAACTAAGACAGTCCTACAGTGGTAATGAGTAGTATAAGTTAGTATTGGTAGAGTCAACTGGTAACAAGGCTGTTGAGTAGTGAATAAAATATAATGAGTGAATATATAGGGTATAATGGATGAGATAGATAAGGACGAGTGATATGGAAGCCAGATGTATAGTAAGGAAAGTAGTGGTAGTAAAGTTGGCCAAAGATATAGTGGCGGTAGTCAATAAATATCTAGGGGTAGTTAAATGGTAAAAGGGATAACAATAAAGGCTATGGTTAGATGCGCGAGGTTGAACAGGTAAGGGTAGTAGGGTTACCATTAGGGGGAGTGTATAAGAGAGTAGTGAACGTAATGGCGGAATTAAGAATTATAGCGTGTAAAGATTCAAGGTGGTATTTCAGAGGCAATCTTAGTGAATGAGTAGGTCAGGCGAGTATATATCAGTTAGTATATATTACTATATGAGTAAGTAAGAAGAATGGGATAAAATGAGGATAAGTATAGTATAATAGGTATAATACATAAAAGAGATATGTGGGTGGATGGAAGGAAAGGGGTAGGCGTTAAACTAGGAGTAGTATAATAAAAATGCAGGTAGTGATAAAGGAGGGCCATGAGTGAATATATGATATAAGGTCGGTTGATATAGCAGTAATGACTATTAAGGGTGGCTAGATGTGGATAATAACTACTAAGCTTATATGAAACAAGATAAAGATAAAGTCAGAATACGGTATAATAGACAAGGATGGAAGAATATTAGTAAGGACAATAGCTATAAGAATATTATAATAGTCACCATCTAAAAACCTTGGACCAAAGCCTCCCTGAAATGAAATCCTGCCTGATCTGCCAGCATGGACGTACTACGTACATAGCGATGCCCATCTCCTAAATCGCTCAAATAATCGATATAATCCGTTGAAATTAGAACAAATCAACAACATTATGAATACTACCATTATGAGATCTCGAATCTCGCGTTTGCCGGCTGACAACAATTAGGCTCCCTTGTGTAAAAGCCACTGAGTTTGTTAGAAACTGGAAGATTCCGTTCTACACAGTGGCAAGCGGGTCTCCGTATACATCAACTGAACAGAGACATTTTTGGGTTTATGCATTATGTTAAGAAAGAGAAACGTTCCCTAAAAACAAGCATTGGATATTATAACTGTCATATCCAATCTTTTTATCGACTTTTAATCCTCTATCTAGCTTTTCTATTATTTAACTTTACCACCTACTCATCCAACTTATGTAAAAAATAGTTAGATAATAAAATGATAAATATATATATATAATATTATAATGAAAATAAAATACATGATTTTCATATATAAGTTAAATTGTATAATATTTATAAATAATATTTACTAATAATATATATATTATAATATATTAATTAATAAATATATATATAATATTATTTATAATATAATATATTACATTTAATATTATATTAATATAATATAATATTAATAATATATAATAATATATATATAAAATAAAATAATAAATTAAATAAAAAAATAAATTAATCTCAAATAAATAATATAAATAATAATAAAATTTAAATATAATATAAAATTATAAAATAAAATAATAAATATAAAAATTAATATAAAAAAATAAATAAATAAAAAAAATGGTTAATATAAATTAGAATATACAATAGGTTAAATATAAAATATATGCTATACTTTTTAAACTATAACTAATAATTATAAAACTATATATTAAGCACTAAATAACTCTAATCATATGTGTAAAGCTGAGTAACAATAGTGTCTGGACCTAACTCTTTGATATAATCGATCATATGATTCAGGAACTCAAATATATCTAAGACTATATTACGAATACTTTCCTCTGATTAAAAAGACTATCGCGAATTTAAATAAAATAACACATAAAAAATAAAAAATATTTAAAAAATAAAAAATACGCAGCTAAAATAAAAATAAAATAACTAGGAATGAAAGGATAAAAAACTGACGGAGTAAAATCCCAACCTAATCCTATATATATATATATATAATTATATTAATATTAAAATGAATATAATATATATTTAATATATATATATATATAATATAATATAAAATAATATATATAAATAAATAAAAACATAGTATATATATAAAAATAATAATATTATATAATTAATATATATAATAATGTAAAATTCTATTGGTTTTTGATATTAATATTTATATATGAAGTTACGAAATAGTATAATTATTGTTTGACGTAAATAAAATTGTGCCTCAAAAATAAGGATACTCATTTTTAGGGGTAATTTTAATATTGTTTTTTGGTAATATAGGTATATTAATCACTTTACAGAATTAATCTCACGTAGTTGATAAGTCCGCCCCGATGTCAGAGGAGTCTGGTATAGGTCTCTCGGCCTCTACCGGTGGAACTACGGGTAGGGACTAATCCCCCACCTACTCGTGAGATAGTTCTCCGGAACCCCCGCTCTTTTTGGTCTTTGGGTTTCGCGGAGTAGGTTCCTTCGATCCACATCCCCTTACCTGAGTGAGTATGTAAACGTCCCCTTACCTACCTAGATCCATCCCATATCGGGTCATCGAGCCCCCTATAAAAAAGGTAGTATATATATAATACCCCATATATTTATAGGGGGCTCGTTGACTCACTGTGCCTTAAAATTAGCCCTAAACTATAACTTACGTTCATGACGATTTTTAGTAGATGCCGAAAATGATTTGATACACGATAGTTTGGAATATTTAATTAATGTAAAAAATCATATGCTAGTTACACTTTGAGCTAAATTATAATTTATATATTTGAACAACAAAATTAAAGATAATGTTTGATTATTAAATACAGTACAGCTATATTATATATATATATATATAAATATATATATATATATAATATATATATATTATATATATATATATATATATATAATTAGTATTATATATAATATAATATAATATATATAATAATATTATTGTTAAATTATATATATTATATTAATATTACACATCAACAGACGTACAATTATATATATTATTATATAATTAAAATCATATATTATAATAAATATATATTATATATATTAATATATATATATATATAATATATATATATAATGGATATATAATTAATGTAATAATATTCAAACATTTCTTATTATTAATTATTAAAAGAATTTATTGAAGTAAATCATTTGGGCACAATGTATTACTAATTTAAACATTAATAAAAATTAATAGTGCTATTCCTCCTTAATTTTCGTTTAATTTCATATTCTTATCTTACACTTTATATCAACTAAGAACTTTTTTATAGTATCTTATACATTATAAATAATAAATATAAAACAAACTAAAAATATCAATTTATGTCATTTTCAAATTATTTCCTAACACTTTTCACATACCTTATAAACATACTATGTAAACAATAAATGTTGCAAGAATGGTCTAAAACTTAACTAATCAAATAGATATATATCTACAAATAATAGTCGAAATAAATTTTTAAAATAGTAACAAAAAATTATTGTGGGACCTACACTTCTTATACAGATGTTAAAATAAATTAAAATTTAAGTATTAAGTATTTTATAATATTATTAAGCATATTTTTAATGTATTTATGTAAACGGTCAATAAATAATGCCAAAAGAAATATATTTGACCCATGTCAATAACATTCTAGTTCTATTCTTCAAATGGGTATTATCCTCAGATTATTTGTAACAATATCGATAAATATCGAATTCAGGTCAGACGAATTCTTCATATTAGACTCAATATATTATTATATATATATAATATATAATATAAAATAATATATATAATTATATATAAAATATACTATAATAAATAATAATATATAAATTATATATATATATATATATTAATAATATATATATTATATTATTATTAATATAATTATAATATATATAATATTAAAATATAATATATAAATATATAATATATATATATATAATAAATATATATATATATATATTAAAATATATAAATACAATATAATAATATTAAATATATATATATATATATAATATTAATATATAAATATAATATAATATATAATATATTAAAATTAATATATATATAATTAATATATATTATATAATATTAATATACACATAAATAAATACATACCTACAACAAGAATATATATAATATATATATATATATATAATACTAATAATAAAATATAATAAATATATATATAATATATATATATATTAATTAATATATAGAAATATTATATTAATTATAATATATAATTATTTATATACTATATATATATAAATATTAAATTTTAATTATATATAATATTATATTAAATATATATATAAAAAAAAAGATACAATAAGGAATAATAATAAATTAAGTATGTAATATATATTAATATTATATAATTATAGTAATAATTATGTATGTACTAGGAGACCCACCACGCGCCCACAAGGAAGCTTAGGCTACATTACCCACTGGGTTGGATTATATTCATAACTCTATTGAAATACGTACGTCCTGGTACATATTTATATTTATTAAATAAATGTCAACAAAAGAGCATATTGAGATTTTATTTATAGGGTATTCCCATGAGTACAAAAAATAATAATAAAAATATTAAAATAAAAATAGTAATGTAGGGTACATTCATAGGTATATAAAAGCCGATATATCACATGATATAATATTACTATAGTACTTACTTTATTACATGATAAAAATTAATATTATATATATAATTATATATATATAATATATATATATTATAATTAATATATAAAAAATATATAGATAATATATATAAATATATATAATAATATATTAATATAAGTAATAATATATATATTATTAATATAATAATATATTAATATTATTTATATATTATATATATATATATAATATATATTATATATATATATATATATAATATATATATATTATAAATAATATATATATAATAATATAATAATTATATTAATATTAATAATATGTATAAATTATATATATAGTATGATATATATATATATATAATAATATAATATATAAATATAATTATTTATTATATATATAAATATAATAAATATATATAAATATATATATATTATATATATATATATATATATATATATATATTATTTATCAGAAGTTACTAGCTGGGCGGGCCTATAATTTTTTTGAGTGAGCGCTACTTCGCCTATCCGCCGGGGACATAGAGTCGTACTTTAAGCGCCTAATGCGGACAATAATTTTTATATGTCCACATCAGCGGTCTATTCGCCTTTTGCCGCCTTATATTTGTCACATCAGCGCCTATTCGTCTTTGCGCCTATGCGCCTTTGCGCCTGCGACTTTTCGCCGGTCGGTGGCTGTTTTGCTAAATTTATTTGCTAAAGTATAATAAACTTTAAAGTGCTAAAGATTAATAAAAGCATTGCTTTTTATATAAGGGAGAGATTAAAATTCACAATTTTATTATATTTTATGAATTAAAACATCGTAAACTTAATAATCTACACGTCTCTACTTCACTTCCTCCATGTCCTTGTGAGTACTCAATGTTTATACCCAGGAGGTTCTAGCACGAAGCGACTGAAGAAGTTGAAAATAATTCTCTATTAGAAGCCTATAGAGTTGCCAATTATTTTGTATTAAGAACTACTGAACTATAATATATATATAATAATTAATATATATATATAATATAATAAATATAGAATAATATATAATATAATATTATATAATAATAATATATATATTAAGTTTCGACTAAAGTTAAAATATTTTAATTAAATCTAAAAATACTCCCAAATCGTTGTTGAATTCGTAAAGTTGTTCAAAAATATAAACTGTCACAACTCAAAATCCGTTGGTTTACAAATTATAGAAATACTGAACTGTCATAACTCAAAATTTTATCAAGTAAAAACTTTGTATAAATGTGAACTGTCACAACTCAAAACTGATAACTCAAATCTTCATGCAAATGGCAGTCTCCTACTGTTGTATTGCTATTACTATTTTTAGTAACCCAAAATCAAATAATATAAACTCAAGTAGTCTTTTAGTAACTCGTAGGATCAAAACAAAATACGAAAAGATCACTCAATAAAATGACTAATAGGTTATTTTTTATTTTATAACTATACACTTCTAAAATAAATGGTATTTCAGTTCCAAATATAAATACGAGTTTTCAAAAACAAAAACAAAAATAAATAAATATTTATAAAGTTATTATTATATTCCAAAGTAATTTTCTAAAACTTCAATTATATGTCATCAAAATCAAAACTAAAAAATGTTTTTGTTTCAGGTTTTCATTTATTTTACTTAATATTTACGACTCCTCTAATAAATCATATCAGCTAATCTAAATATTTTAATTATCATATTTGATCAATTTTTTTTGATTCTGAATAATATATTCACTAATTGATCTTGAAGAAAGATTATTTTCAATATTCAGTGATAAGACTTACATGAAATATAAAAAAAAATTTATTTTCATAAAACAAATTTTGTCAGAAGTTTTAAAGATTTTTAAGATATGAATTATCACTACGAATGATTTCATTTATAAATTGTAGTTTCAAACTTACGTTGTCAGAACTATCATCTTCATTAGAGTCTGATTGTTGTAACGAAGTGGGTTTATTGGTAGAATCATGTTCATCAAATGTCAAAGATTCTGACTTTAAGGAAGGTTCTACGTTGGTATTGGCTTCCTCCTGAAATAAGATATAAGTTAACTTATTATTTTATTAAATTCCAATATTTACAATTAAAAGTTTAAAAAAAAGCATTAGTTACCCTCGATATAATTTCGAAGCCAAAATCATTATCACTGTCTTTATAATTTTCAATATTTCTTGATTCTAAATTAGAGTTAGAATCTGATTCAAGAGAATCAGTATCGTTGGACATGTGATTTTGACGGTTACATTTGGATTTAAATATCAATCTTACAAACATTTCATCACTATGATTCTTTGATTCAGAAGAATAGGAATCGTTCGAACTGTAATTTTCACAGTCCTCTTCTGTTTTATTTATCATTTCAGAATCAGAATCAGAATCTGATTGAAAAGCATCAAATTCTTTGGATCTGTGGTTTTCACTATCCTCTTCATGTTCAAAATCTTCGTCGTTTAAATTTTCGTCTGTAGATACTTTTATAACGGGATCTTCTGCCAATAAATCTCCTCGTGTAAATAATAGTTGTCCATGAAATATAGCTCTTTTATGTTAAAAATAAAGTATAAGTAAAACTATTTCCAGTTTAGACAAGCCATAAACATTCGCTGCTCACAGTAGTGCAGATCACGGAGAGGTGAGTGTGCGTAGAGGAACAACTCTACGGAATTTTTGCGAGCATGTGAAGCTTATTATCATATTTATTCTGTATAACTCAGCTATTATATATCTATATAGCCGGGATAAGTAGTCTCTGAGATCTCTGTACTGGGTTAGTAGGAGCGGGGGCGTTTCGTGACTCCTCCCTTTCACCTATTACACGTAATTCTTGTTACAGCTTAATAATAATAATAGAAAATAGGATAATAATTAATGTAATAATAATAAACAATAATAATAATAATAATAATAATAATAATAATAATAATAATAATAATAATAATAATAATAATAATAATAATAATAATAATAATACTAACCCTTTCTGTCATATTTGTGATGAAGGTAAGCCTTGGACCAGTTCGTTTATGATCCCTTAAACATTTTGACCTGAAATACCAAACATTAATTTAAATTAAAGTATTTTAAACTTGACCCAGTTTAAATAATTGATTAATTAATTAATTAATTAATAATAGTAGTAGTAGTAAAAAATTTATTATTATTATTATTATTATTATTATTATTATTATTATTATATAATTCTTATATTACATTCAATTATTATTATTCAATTTATTTATTATTATTATTATTATTATTATTATTATTATTATAAATTATTATTATTATTATTATTATTATTATTATTATTATTATTATTATTATTATTATTATTATTATTATTATTATTATTATTATTATTATTATACTACAGCCCGTAAGGTAAAGAACAATCATTATTAATTTAAAAATTGATATAAATTTTAGTAACAAATAAAAAGAAAAGGACTCTCTCTAACAATTAACAAAACCCACAAAATTGCTATGGTCTGATTAAATGATTTAAACAACTTACAAGTTAAAATGGAAAATATCCAGTTTTTCCTTATAACTATTATAAAGTAAGTTTTCCACATTGTTGCCCGTTTCATTTTCTTTTCGTGGAGGATCAGATGTTTCGTTTATTAGAGGCATCGGATGTGACTCTAAATCTAAACTCGTTGAAGCAGTTTCTTGATCAGGAGTTTCGTATGTTATTTCATCATCCTGAGTTGGGAAAGCTTCTTCTTGAACAGATGTTTCCTGGGTTACTGAGATCGATGTAATCTCAAAACCCTTTGTGAAGAAACAAAAATAATAGTAAAATTCTTATAATATTTGTAATAATATAATAATAATAATAAATATACATATATAATGCGAAAATAAAGAGTTTAAAAAATTAACAGATAATAATAATAATTTCAATTAATAATTTTTAATAATATATAATAATAATAATAAGTAATAATAATTTAATATAATAATAATAATAATAATAATAATAATAATAATAATAATAATAATAATAATAACAATAATAGTTAATGATACATAAATTAGTCAATATTCAGAATACACGCTTACCTACATGAAATATGAATTTATAAAAAAAATTAAATTCGTTAATCAATTAAAAACAAAAATTGACAAAATTTGCCAGAAATCTAAAAGACTTATAATAAAGTTTGAATTATTACTACAAATGATTGCATTTACAAGTTGCCATATCTATACTTATCCTTAGTGGAACTACCATTTTCATTAGAGATTGATGGTCGTGGAGATGGTGGTAGATTAGCTATAATTTATGTGGTCTTGAACCTAGGTTCTTCCTGAAAATACTGATAAAAAGTAATACTATTTATTATTATTTAAAAACATTCTGATCTATTTGATAAATAATAATATGATAAATAGAATATATATTATTTTTTTAAAAATGTCCGACTATTTGCTTAATTATTTATGAATAAATTATTGCTTATTCGGTTAATTATTCCTTTGATCTTTTTTTCAAATTGAGATCAAATTCATCATCGCTATTGTTCTCTATTGTTCCTTTGAAAGTATTGCTATTTTCTCGGTTAATCTGTCTGTTTATTAGTGTGAACAGATTCAGAGAAAACTTAATCTTCATTGGGGAGACATTTGCCAATTCTTTCAATAGTTCTTTCTTTCTGTAATCATCAATCGAGAAGTTATCTGATGTGGGGGCCAGAAATTAGAATTTCAGCCGTTCGAGCAGAATTCTTAAGATTTAATTTCTAAAACTTTGTTTACGCAAGATTTTTCCAGACGAGTTTTTGCCTTGTTTTATTTTCATTATATATTTTGTTGTAGAGTTTTATTATCATTTTTTATTTGTAAGTTTGTTGTTTTTTTAGAGTCAGCAATTTACGATATGATTCAGATAATTCGTTGAGATTGTAAAATTTTTCCTTTGTAATTTTTTTTATTTTTTTCTGAGATCTGTTCAACTGAGTTTCTCTTGGGCATTTCCGAATTGAGTATCAGTCCAAGATTCAGAGTATCAATAAAGCCAACGTTGCTATTCGGTGATTTTCACAGTCTTTTCACTTTCATGTTGATTATATCCGCGTTGCGGGTGTGTGGGATTTGATTTCTGTATCACGTAATTACGATCTGGATTCAGGACGACTTCAAAGTTACCCTAGGGTCTATTTCTAGTTCATTCGACTTTCTGGTGCCGAGCGGGATGTCTTTGTCGGTATTATTAATATAAGATTTTCTTGGTTGGCAGTAATTTCTATTAGAAAGACTTCAAGGGGTCCCGTTTTCGCTTTAACTTGGCTACTGAGATTTTTCCTATCACCTTTACCGTCAGATTCATCTGCTTTCATTATTTTTATGATCGCTACGAAGTAAGAGTTAGAATCTATGAATCATGAATATCAAATCCATATCTGCTCTCTGATTCCTGATCAGAATTAGATTCTTGCATTCTGAAATCAGTTAGTTAATAGATTTCTGTACATTACAGGAAGGCATCTTGCGTCATTGGAGACTACTGGTGTTTTCGCCCTACATGCGCCTTCTCATTCTGGTTCTAATAATCTTTCCTTTCAGTTTTTCGTCTGAACAAAATGATCTTGTAAGGTTAGTATTCGACTGAAAAAATACCTTTATCTCAATATATAATGTTCATCCATCATTTTTAGAACGGCATATCTTGAGCTGCAATAACGGGGTGTCCGTTTCCAAATTCATAAAAAATATAGACTGGTATTATGTAGGTCAATAAAATTCGTAATATCAACAAAAGTTATCTATCTTATCTATTGACTTTTTTAAATCTTAACTGCTATGCTTAAAGATATCATTACATCTTCAAATATCGGGCTCCTCCTCTGGCGGTCTTTGATAGAGTCTCTTCATTCTGGGTGTCTCCGTCATTTACACTTGTGATGAGTGTACCTATTTTATTTCTGGCCACTAAGTGGAGCGGTGAGAGCGTGTTATCGTCCATAGGACGTCACCTACTTTCCACACACTTATTTACTAGTGCAATCGCTTAAACTACTTACTTTATCTTATCTCTTTGTTTTGGTCTTACTATCTATTTTTATTATTCTTTTAATATGTAATATTATCTATCTATATCTACTTTATTATTGCTTTATTCACTCACCCTATATTATATTATATATGTATTTTCTTTTGATGTTCCCTATTATTAGTGCTTTACGTTATAGTCTTACTTGTTCATATAGGTAGTTCCTTAAAGTAGGAGTTTTATTATTTTACTCAACTTATTCTCGGTATTTAGCTATGCTTTACTGCGTGTACACCTGTAATTAATCTGCTTATGACTGACTGACTCTTTATTAGTTCTCATTTCCTAATTATAATTAAGCGTGTGTGGCTCCTACACTATAGAGGTATTTAGATTCCCTATACTCTCTTTTGTATTCTATATTCCGTGCGTGCGTCAGAGTAGTGAGTCAGATGTTCCACTCGCGATAAATTTGATTCGTTGAGCTAAATATAAGGGTTTATTTATTATTCATTTTTCCGTTTGTACGCGTTATCTCTGATCTTTGTACTTTCACTTTTTTGAATTAATGTTTCTCCATTATTTTTTCTTATTTTAATTTATCAAATATTTCCAACGATCTTTATTTATTATTTGAAATTCCTTGTTATTCCTTTAAAATGAGGAAATAAGTTCTAATATATCTCTTTCAATTTTCAGCCGAATTTATTCTTATTTAATCTACGTTATTTTTAATTTATTATTATTATTATTTATTACTATAATTATTTATTTATTATTTTCATTCTATTTAATTAATTTATTATTATTTATTATTATTATTATATTATTTTTATTATTACTTATTATATTTTATTACTATTATTACTATTATTATTATTATTATTATTATTTTTATTATTATTTATTACTTATTTATTATTATATTATTATTATTATAATAAATTATTCTGAACTAATTATTTTAATTTTAATTAAATTTAATTCTTTGTACAATTCATTATTTTTTTATCATTATTATTTTTATTCAATACCTTATCCTATATGAGCTTATATTTTATTACTGTTAACATTAGGTTTCCGCAAAAGGGAAGTAGGAACGCAGCGTATAGTCTTTTACACTATCTTTCCTTATATGACTATCTTATTTATTTAATTTACTGAGGTTATTACGTCGGTCTACATCTTTTACTATAATTTTTTTCTTATTTCACTTTTTACAGGAGCTTTGAGTTATATCATATATATTCTATATATATTATATCTATTATATATTAATCATCTTATATTATATATATGAATATTATAATTTATATATAATATTATTCAATTATATCATAGTAATATAGTATACTTATATTATATTAACTTTCTATGGGCTGGTCTATATCTTAAGTATATATTCCAGAAGTGACTCCTATACCTCCATGCTGCTTCTCTTAGCTTAGCACGACGTTAACATTATTAAATTGATCGATCTTTTACAAAATCTTATAATCGTTTTCTAACGATATAACTCTTTTTCTTTTTCGATACTTGGTCATATTACATAAATAAACCATAATATAACTAATGAAACAAACACAAGCATAATTTTATTAAGTGTATTCAGACTCTCGCGATTAGGTTAAAATTATTTATATTTTCAATTCTCACATTAAAATTCAGTATTCTGTTCGTGTATCAAATCCGGAATAAGGGAGTTGTGAGTGAGAATTTAGACGCCTATAAATGTGTATCGGAGAATTTAATTGTGGCCATTGTGGAACGGTAAGTTAATAGTGGTATGTTTTACATTCCTGATCTATGCCTACAAGAGCAGACCAAGAAAGTCTAACAATTTATCTTTTATTTTATTAAACATATTTCTGGGGGGGTGCGGTGGTGTGAGTCCTTTGAATTAAGTTAACGTGTACTTACTGACGGTCATTATTAGGTGTATTATATATTATTCGAACTGACGGTTGGTTTATTATCTATAGTATTGGCTATTTATTTTTTTACCTATATTGTGACCATCCGTTTTATCTATCCATATTCTCAGGGATAGATTTCCGCGTGAGATAACGCTAATTATGTTGCTCAATATTTAGTCATATATATATATTTGTTCAAATATATATATTCACAAAATATACAATATTATTATCTATTTTTCAACGATTTTAAATTGATGTGTGTGTGTGTGTCCCATAAAATGTACATATGAATATGGAATGCTCATGAACTATTGTTGTTTGCAATATTATATTATTAATTATTATTATTATCTTATTATCTAATTGAGATTTATTATTAAGAAAATGTTAAATCTTATTTAATAATAATGTTATTATTATTATTATTATTATTATTATTATTATTATTATTATTATTATTATTATTATTATTATTATTATTATTATTATTATTATTATTATTATTATTATATTTATTTTAAAAATAAATTATGGATTATATTTATTATTAACTATGATTTATAGAATATTCTGATTATCATCAACATCGGATATGTGTAATTATTTCCTTTTGATTATTTCAATAATAATGTCTTTTTATTTTTTTTTTTAATATTATTATTATATTTTTTTATTATTATTATAATTTAGTATATTATTATACTATTAATTATTTTATAATTATATATTTTTATATTACAAGTATTATTAAATAACTATTATTAAAATCATGTTAATTCCTATTAGGTTAGTATTATCATTAGTACTATTATTATTATTATGTTTTTATTTCAATGTAATTATTATTGTAATTGGCTTTGTTATGTGGAGTATGTTAGTCTTCCCATAAGTGAGCGTAGAGTCCTATGTAAGATCAAGAATTAATGGCCTATATTTTATTGTAAAGATTAATTTAAATTGTGGTAACTTAAATAAAAAAAAGAAAAATAAGAAAAAAACATTTAAAGTACCTACCTGTTAGCGTCTAAGTTTTCAAGATTCTGTTTAATTATCTCACTGTCGGTGCAAAACCTTCCTCCGTGCGATTCTTCTCTCCTAGGATTCGGAGGCCAGTTTTTATAATTATTATTATTATTATTATTATTTTTGTTATTATTGTTATCATAATACTAGAGTCTATGTAAGATCAAGAATTGCCATATTTTATTTAAAGATTAATTTAAATTGTGGTAACTTAAATAAAAAAAAGAAAAATAAGAAAAAAACATTTAAAGTACCTACCTGTTAGCGTCTAAGTTTTCAAGATTCTGTTTAATTATCTCACTGTCGGTGCAAAACCTTCCTCCGTGCGATTCTTCTCTCCTAGGATTCGGAGGCCAGTTTTTATAATTAGTGGCGGAGCCTTCGCGAAACACATTTGGCTGCGCAACGAAGTTCGGTTTGAATTCTTCTTCAGGACTAAGATAATTGTTATTATTATTATTATTATTATTATTATTATTATTATTATTATTATTATTATTATTATTATTATTATTATTATTATTATTATTATTATTATTATTATTATTATTATTATTATTATCATTCATAAAACTTGAATATACTAGACCACCCTTTACTTAAAGAATTACTTTATTTGAATGTTATTATTAAAAAACAGAAAAATAATAATTTATCTTTTTATTAAGAAAATCAATAGAATTATTATCTTTTAATTTAGTTACTTAAAACTTGGTAACGGGTCAAAATGCCACGCATTGATCGTTCTTTCGAATCCTAGGTAACAATAATCCAGTTAGGGTAAATAAAATAATTAGCTAAATACACACCGAATCCCTTTGCAACTGTCGAAGAATTGTTGAACATTTTCTTCGAGAGGCTCTGCCTTTGATGGTATCTGAGTCTGATTGTAAACAGCGTCATTTTCTCGAACTATTTCTCTTTGCTCGACAAAATTTCTTTCAGATTGTTCTTCAGTTCTTCTTATCCTTAATCATTAATATATTATTATTAATTATTATTATTATTATTATTATTATTATTTTTATTATTTTTATTATTATTATTATTATTATTATTATTATTATTATTATTATTATTACTCTTATCAATGATTATTTATTATTCATTTCAATTATTATTTATTATTAATTTTATTATTATTATATTATTATTATTATTATATATTCATTCAACTAGCAAGTTCTGTAGACCATTCCTTTATGAAAATAGAAAAATATTTTAACTCATTTTTCCAATTATTAATGTGTTCTTTCTTATTAAATTTGATTTAGAAGTTTTTGATTTCACAGTATGTTTAACTGAGTCAGACAGATGAGCAAAGAGGACAAGGATGGCGTTCCTTCGTACGGCTTGATGGTGGCCTTGATAGCATGAGGTTATCAAGGGAGTCCTGCTATTGAGTATAGCCCTGGATGGAGGGAGATACACTTTTACTACTGTGCCACTCAGGGATGAATTCTCGTGTTTCCTTCCTGGGTGGTATAAGTAGGTTTCTACGGCACGGACCCTTCCTGTTCGAACGTGTTAGGTACGTAGTTCATTCTTTATCTCGAGAGCGGCGCACTGCTCTTTTTGTGTGATTTATTATTTGACATCATGGGTTTGGTGGAGTCTGTTGTCTGACTATTCCTTGCAAAAATCTATTGCATAAGGGTAAAAATTCATTTTAAAGAGCGTGTAGATTTATTGCAAGTTGAATTATAGCCTTATGGTAATTATTATTGATTGTTAGTTGATTTTTATTATTGATTTGGAGTTTTTCGGTGATTAATCTTTCATTCATTGATTTTTTTCTAGTTTAACCTCAAAAGATTAAAACATAAGAACCAAGTCAACCGATAAGAATATCCTTTATTGAAAAAAAAAAGTATATGTTTCTCTCTTCTAGTTAAAGGTAATAATTAATCAGAATTGATCTTAGGGTTTTTTTTGTATTATATTATAGGATTATCTAGTGTTTCCATATATGTACGGGCCTGAAGAATTTTACAGAGATTTAGTATGGTGTTTTGAGCGTTAATCGTTAGTTTTAGTAACTTAAAAGGGACGTAATCCTGAGCAAGAGAGGGGCCAGAAGCGGCATCTGATGGCCTCTGCACCGGTGCAGTTGTCCTGTACCTCGGATTCTTAGATAAGCGATATTTGTGCCATAGGCATTCTAGAAGTACTTAGATAACAAATATTCCTTTATAAGCAAGTGTTGACTTGTGGCTCTTATTGGAGTGCTACGTTTTCCTGGTTAGCTGGTGATAGCTACTGGACTCGATTAAGGAGCAATACGTCCAGTGGATGTTGTCCAGTGCAAACACTATAATATCTATCTTATATATAGAGAAGATATGATAATATAAAATTTTATTATGGTGTTGTATGTAGATTCTATTTTGTTTATTGATTAAAATGATTTCGATTATCATTATTAGGTTCATTTAGTGTGTGTATATATTATTTCATTTGTAAACAAACATTAAATTTCAGCGTAAATTATATATCATTATTTTTATTGCCACATCATCTATTTTTATAATTAAATTACTTATTAATTATATTATTATTTACTTTCAATTTTTTAGGTTTATTCACTATTAGCATTGCTATCAAAATAGAAATTAACATTTATTGTTGTTACTGATTATTATTTATTTTAATTATTATTATTATTATAGTTATATATTACATTATTTATTATTATTATTATTTCATTAATACATTATTATTTTATATATTTATTTATTATTATTATTATTATTTTCCGTTATTATATTATTATTATTATTATATTATTGTCATTATTAATTATTATTCATTTATTCATCATTTATATTATTTATTTTCATTCATTATGTATTATTATTTATTTTATTATTTATTATTATTATTAATTACTATTATTTATTATTTAATTATTTATTATTATATTATTATTATTTACATTAATTATTTAATTATTATTATTATTTTATTTATTATTAGATTACTATTATTTACTCATACAAACATAGAGTCTGTAAGACCATCCCTTTATTACAAAATCCGTGTATTAAAATAATCCATTTTTTTTTTCTCCCTATTAGAAAAGCAACATTATTTCACTTTTGATTTAGTTATACTCTTAATTACTGAGGAGCGAGGCAAATGGGCCGCATTGATTTTCTCTTCATTTCGGGATGCCTAGTATACGCAATTAATCCACAATTTTTAGAGTAGTTTTAAAATAATTAACTGCCTACTTGTGCTGGGATTGAAGTCCAAGCAGCTGGTTAAAAAATTGTGAGTAGTTTGTGTGATCGAGAATCCCTGCTCTTGGTGGAATTTTAGGCGGGTTTGTGAAGAGCACCTCTACTTTACTCCACCTATTATTCCTTTTCAGGTCATCCTCTTCTTACCTATCGTTGATACTATAATATATATAATAATAATACATATTTTATTATATAATAATAATATATAATATATAATAATAATAATAATAATCAATATAATAATTAATAATAAAATACATAATAATAATAATTATATAATAATTCTGAATTAATAATAATAATAATTAATAAACAATTTATAACCTTTAATATCATCTCAAAACCCATTATAATATGCTGAAAATATTTTAAAAAGATAATTAGAATGATTATTTTGCAATTTTAATCAATGCCAATATTTAATTATTACAATAATTCTAAAAACTATTAAAATAATAATAATGCATTAGAAAATGTGCTCAAAATTGATTATATTTTTATTACAATTTTTAATAAGATAATTATTATAAAAAATTATTATTTATTTATCATTATTATTATTATTATTATTATTATTATTATTATATTATTCAGGTTCAGAAGACACTCTTATTAATCGCATTTTATTATTATTATTTCATTATTATTTCATTAATTATTACTTTAATATTATTATTATTTTATTATTATTATTATATATCTTTTTATTTATTATTTAATTTATTATTATTATTATCTTATTATTATTATTATTATTATTAATTAGAATTTTTTTATTATTATTATTTTAATTAAACTTGCATATACAGACCACTCTTTTACTTTTAAAGAATTACTTTATCATTGAATGTATGTCTTGTTAAAAACAGTAATAAATCACTCATTTATCTTCCTATTGGAAGAAATTTAATAGATAATTATTATCTTTTAATTTAGTTAATTTAAATTGTATTAACGTGGGCAAAATGTCAACGGATATGAATCCCTTTCCGAATTAACCTAGGCATAGTCATTTAATTGTCAGTCTTAGAGTAATACAATAATTAAGCTTAAACTACACGTAGAACTCGAATATGCTTCCCGGCTGTAGGTTGAAATTTGTTGAAAGTTGTCAGTCTCATCGACAGCCGCCTCCTCTTGGTGGACACACATGAGACCTGATTGTATGATATAGCCTGCGTCATTTATTCTCGAATTACTTTCTCTTTGCTTTTAGGACAAATATTTCTTATGGGGGATTTGGTTGCTTTTGCAGCCGTGCTCTTCTTCGTTACTTAATATATTTTTGATTATTACTTTATTTTATTAATTCAATTTTTAATTATTCGCATTTATTATTATTTAATATTTTATTCATTATTCATTATTATTATTAATTATTATTATTATTAATTATTTTATTTAATTATTATTAATTTTATTATTCATTATGCATATGATTTATTTATTTATTTTATCTATTATAATTATTATTAATTTTTAGGTATTATTATTTTATCTTATATTATCTATTTGGGTATTATTATTATTAATTTTATTTTATATATTCAATTATTATTATTAAGTGCATGAAATATAAGATCCTGTAAGACCATCCTAAAGTAAGATTTTTTAACAATATTTTTTATCATATTTCTTTCTCAATTATCCAATGTTCATTAAACAGTAAAATTATTTTAGGTTTTTGATTTTAGTTACCTTAAACTTGAGCATTTGCAGATTGGTCATAAGGGGGACTAGGTCATTATTGATCTTCTTTCATTTCGGATCCTAGTTAGCATCATATTTATCCGAATTTTTTGAGTATGTTAATTTATCATATAGGAGTAACATTTAGAGGTGTAACTGTCTCTTACCTTGTATTTGGGGTTTGGTGTCCCGGACAGCTGCGTAGGCTGAGTTCTCTGTGGGGTAATGTGTTGTGGAGTAGTTTTGTTGGGATCCCGTATGAATCCTACTCTTGGTGACTATCTTGGAGTCAGTGTTTTGCTGGTTTAACAGTTTCGTCAATCTCTAACTGTTGTTGGGCGGCCAACATAGTTTTTTTCTTTTCGGGTCTTTTTCCGATTTCTCTCTTATCGTGTTTAACATAGTTTTCGCGATTAGATTATTTATTAATTAATTTGATTGTTTGACTAATATTAAAAATAGATTGTTGACAATTAAAATAAATTGATAATGAAAATTTCTTTTTATTATATGTATAATCATTAATAATTACTATAATTAATCTATTTAATAATAATACCTATAATAATATAATTTAAATAATAATATATAAATGAATAATAATTTAATCAGATTAATTCAATGATAAAATAATAGATATAATAATAATATATAAATAATATATCATTTTATTTAATGTATTGTAATATGAAAACAATAATAATACAATAATGAATGATTAAAATTTATATCATATTGCAATTATAATAATTATGTTCAAACAGTTAAAAAAATATTCATATTAAAATAAAATACATTTAAAATTATTATTGCAATTTTTAAAAATACGTCATATTAACTTATAATTAATTAAAAAATATTAAAGATGAAAAATGATAAAAATAATTCTAAAAAAATTGATTTATTTATTTTTTTATTGTATATTACTTAAGATGAAAATAAATCAAGAACAACGTTATTATCGTTATTTAATTATTTATTATATATTAGATTAATAATTATATTAGTTATCATTATTATTATATTTTTACTTATTTATTAGTTAACAATTATAAATATTACTTATTATTATTACTTATTATTATTATTATTATTAATATTATTATTATTATTATTATTATTATTATTATTATTATTATTATTATTATTATTATTATTATTATTATTTTTATTTTTTATTATTTTTTTTATTATTATTAATAATTCATTATTATTCATTATATTTTATTTCTTTTATCATCAAATGATATTATTTATTATCATCTAATTATTTATAAAACTTGAATAGACAAGACCACTCTTTACTTAAAGAATTACTTTACTTGAATGTTGTCGTTAAAAAACAGAAAAATAATCATTTATCTTCCTATTAAGAAAATTAATAGAATTATTATCTTTTAATTTAGTCTTTTTCTACTGCTACTCTCCCATATTAGATCCTCTTCCGAATCCTGGTAGCATTATCTAGTCTTAGGGTAAATAACAAATAGTAAGCTAAATACACGTACTTGAATATGCATCCCGTCGGCAGGTTGAAATTGTTGAAGTTGTCAGTCTCACCGACAGCCCCTCCGACTCTTGGTGGAATGTGAGACTGATTGTAGTAAGCTGCGTCATTTTCTCGAAGTATTTCTCTTTGCTGGACAAAATTTCTTTGAGATTGTTCTTCAGCTCTTCTTCTTATTAATATTTTATTATTATTATTATTATTATTATTATTATTATTATTATTATTATTATTATTATTATTATTATTATTATTATTATTATTATTATTATTATTATTATTATTATTTATTATTATTATTATTATTATTATTATTATTATTATTATTATTATTATATTATTATTATTATAATTATTATATATATATTATTATTTTATTATTCTTATATTTATCTTATTATTTATATTTATATTATACTTATTATTATTATTATTTTATTATGTAATTATTAATTATTATATTATATGTGATTAGTATTTATTATTATTAAACCTTATTATTATTATTATTATTAATTATTATTTTTATTTTTATTATTATTACTTATTATTATTATTATTTAATTAAAGCAAGAGTCTGTAAGACCATCCTTTATTAAAAACAAAAATAAAATAATTTTCTCTCCCTATTACGAAAATTAACAGAATTATTAGGTTTTGATTTAGTTACTTAAACTGAGCAGCGAGGCAAAGGGCCAGGCATTGATCCTTCATTCGGATCCTAGATAGCAATTATCCAAATTTTTATAGTAAAAATAATAAATACATTACTGCCACTTCACTCGTGTATTTGGGTTGGGTGTCCCGACAAGCTTGGTAGGAGTTTGTGTTACGTTTTTGGAGTAGTTTTGTGTGATCGAGATATCCCTTGCTCTTTGGTGGAATTTGATATGTAATGCGTTGTTGGCAAGAAGCGTCATTTACTCCAATATATTTCATTTTTTCTTTCAATTTCTTTCCATCTCTCTATGCTTGAACTATAATAACACAAGTTTTTAAGAATTAAATAAAAATTAAAATATATAATAAATAATATTAATTAATTATTTTTTAATAATTATTATAATAATGAATAATAATAATTAATAATATTCATAATAATAATATCATATAGAATTTTTAATTAAAATAATTGGTTAATGGTGACTAAGATAATAATAATAATTAAAATAAATATACTATCAATAATATAATATAGAGTATATGAAAATAATACATAATTAATAATGAATAATAATAATAATCAATTAATAATAGATAATTAATAATTATAATTAATAAGATTGCTCGTGCTGCATTTCGTATTTATAACATTATAGTATTAACAAATTATTTAAATAAAAATAATAATTTAGAAATTATAATTCAGAACTTGTAAATATAGAATTTTATTTTCCCAAACATTTTTTAATATATATTAAACTGAGAATTAAGTAGGATAAAATAAATACCATTTTAAACTTATATTCATTATCATATTTTATTATGATGTTGAATTATATAAATAATTCTATTCAGTAATGCAATCTCCGTTATTTACTTATTTTTTTATTTTTATTAATATATAGTTTTAGCAAAGATTATTTTTATTATTTATTATTATTACTATTGATTACTCGTACATCATTGCTTCATTGTTATCTGTGATTATCTATTTTTCTTTATTCATTTTCTACTTATTACTCTATTATTATATTATCTACTTTTATTATTATTATTATATTTTATTTTATTTATTTTAATTTATTATTAGTTATTATATTATTATTATTATTTTATTATTATTTATATAAACTTGATATACAACATACAGTGCATGGCTCAATCAGAATTCCTTGCGTCGCACTCTCGTACAGAGAAACATATATCATCATTTTATCGTTCCTATTATATTGGGCTTTTTGTCTTTCTATGAGTTCACTAAATTTATTTACCGGGGCAAAATGTTCACGGATTGAATCCTCTTTTTACCGAATCCTAGTACGTTAATTTATTCAGTCTTAGGTAAATAAAATAGTTAGGCTAAATATACCGTAACTCGACTATGCCTTATCCGGTCCGCAAGGTTTCGATTATTGTTTGAAGGGTCAGTCTCTCACCGACAGCCCATCTCCTTTGTGGAATCTGAGACTGATTGTAAGCAGCGTCATTTTCTCGAAGAAAATTTGGTCCTAATAGTTGATTCTGTATTGAGAACTCTTTCAGCTCTTCTCTATCAAAATATATCAAATGAAATTGAAGATAATTTAAAGGTTAAGATTGAATCTCTGAGTCAAATGGCTTTTGTTAGTCATCAGGAAAAGAAAGGTTCGATAATTTTTAAATCCTATTCATATGCACTTTAGAAATAAGTAATTAGTTACTAACTATTACTAACTTACTAGTTACTAATGAAGTATGCTTTCAAACAGGATTAGAAAATCTAATATCTTATTATTATTATTATTATTATTATTATTTATTGATTAATTTATTATTCATTATTATTATATTATTATTATATTATTTATTATTCATTAAAATAATAATAACACTGTAGCACTCATCCCCTTTAGTAAAAATCAAAAATATTATCTATTTGTTCGTCTCCCTATTACCGTTAAAATTAACAGAATTTTTAAGGTTTTGATTTTACTATTTTTAATCAAACTGAGGAGCGTGGCAAAGGGCCAGGCATTGATCCTTCATTCGGATCCTAGATAGACATTATTCATATTTTTTAGAGTAAAGAATAATAAATAATATAACTGTCTTACTCTGTATTTGGGGTTGGTGTCTCCGACAGCTGGTTTGGAGTTTTTGTGTATGTTTTTTGGAGTAGTTTGTTTGTGATCTGAGAATCCTGCTTACTTCGTGGAAATTGAGGCCTGGGTTTGTGAATGAGCCGTTTCCATTTACCTTTCCAAATATTTTTCTTTTCGGGTTCTTCAATAACTCGTATCTTCTTGAATCTATAATAATAACAATAATCAATAATAATATTATAATTAATTAATAATAATAATAATAATAAATAATATAATAATAAATATATTCAATAATTATATAATTAAATAATAATATAATAATAAATAATAATATAATGAAAACAAATAATAATATAATATATTACATATTATAATTAATTATAATATAATATTTGAATTATTAATGATAATAATATTAATGAATAATTAATAATAATAATAAATTAACTATATAAAAATTACCGAAATAAATTTTCCTGTTAAGAAACTGAACAATAAAACACTGTCAAGGTATTGATTAAGGAAATTATTTTTGCATTGTTTGCATATGAATCTTTTAATACAAAAATCCTAACGAATAATAGACAAAGGATAATAATGAATGATAAAAATAACTAAAATTGATTTATTATTTTCATTATAATTCTAATGATAAATAATAAAAAATCATTATTATTATTATTATTATTATTATTACTTATTATTATTATTTTTGCTACGTTTATGATTTAATTATTATTTATTAATTGTTTTCCTTATTTTATTATTCATAATAAAAGTAGCAAGACAAAGGGTCCTTCGTTATCCACAGTTCTATGAGTATAAAATAAAATAATAAACTACTTTTACATGTTCTTGTAGATATGTGTTCGTCCGGTTGGTTGCTGGTTCAAACATTTGGAAAAGTCAGGAAAATGAGTAAACCTTAAAAAAAATTATTATTATTATTATTATTATTATTATTATTATTATTATTATTATTATTATTATTATTATTATTATTATTATTATTATTATTATTATTATTATTATTATTATTATTATTATTAATTCTTATTATTTAATTAATATATATACATATTTATTTATTTTATCTATTTTTATACTTATTATTATATTTATTCAATCTATAAAACAAGATTCTACAAGACCATCTCCTATAAAAAAAAAAAAAAATAATTAGGGAATCTAAGTCTGTAAAGAATATTTGATTGAGTATTAAAGTTGTTATTCAATAATTATCAACTGAAATAAGGAAGGCAAAGTCTTAAGCTTTATTCCTTCGTACGGATCCCTAGATAGCAATTATCCACAGTTCTAAAGTAAAATAAAATAATTAACTCACTTACATGAGCTCCTGTCGGTGGTATATATTAGGGCTCGGCAACTGGTTCTAAACTTTTGGAAGTAGTCATGTCTTAATCTGAGAGCTCTCTGCCTTGTGGAGCATATTACAGTGAGCTAGGTGTTCTTTTCAGACCACCGGTATGTCAGATTCTGTACTTAAGGGGATTATGAATTATAAAGAATTATTATTATTTTCCTTATTTTATTATATATTTTACTTATCATATATTATTTACTATGGTCTTTCTTAGGTGTTATTGTTTATTATCTTATTTAATTGTTCCGGGGTGGAGGTTTTCTTACAGTTCATTGTTTATTTTGGGTATCTTAGATTATTCATTGACTGTTTTTTTATTATTTAGTTCATTTTATTATTCATTATTATTTATGTCATAGATTACTCAAACATTAATAATTTGCATTTACAATTAGTGAAGCATTATTAGCAGCATTTTAATTATAATGTTATTAAAGATTTTGATGATGCAGTTATAAATATAGTGAATTATATTATTATTATGTGAATGTATATTATATTTGTTCTTATATTTTTTTTTATTTAGCTGCTTAAGTGTTTCAAAAGCTTTCTGTTTTTTATTTGACCACACAAAGGTATTTATTCATTATTGTGAGTTATTATTATTATTCGAGTTATTGATTATTGATGTATTTATTATTTAATCTATTTTATATATATTTAATTAATCCTATTATTATTATTCATTTATTTATGATCTTTGATGTGATTATATGCTCGATTGAGTTCGCGTGAATGAGTATTCTATTTCTTACCATTATTATGTTATTATATATGATGTTAGTTTTATTATTACATTTATTATTGCATTCCTCATAGTCCGACGATCAAACTTACGTACATACTATCCTTTTAGTAAAAAACAATGTCAACTGAACTAAGATAATTCCAACTAACTATAAAATAAATTTTAACTATAAATTTTACTATAAAATAGATTTTAGATATTAAAAAATTTGGGCTTAGTATTCTTCGAGCAAAGGGCCAGGCCATTGTAACTACTTCATTCTTCGGATCCTAAGATAGGCAATTATTAAAATTTTTAGAGTAAAAAATTATATAATCATATCTATTTATACTGCCTATTGTGCTGGGTTGGTGGTCCCGAACAGCTGGTAGGAAGTTTTTTGTGTAGTTTTTGGAGTAGTTTGTATGATCGAGAATCTCTGCTCTTGGTGGAATTTGAGTCAGGTTGTGAAGAGCGTCATTTACTCCAAATATTTTTCTTTCGGGTTCTTCATCTCTTTCTATCCTTGAACTATAATAATAATATATAATCTAATAATATATAATATATAATTTAATAATAATATATACTAAACATATAATACAAACTGAAAAATAGAAAAAAAATATTAATCTACCAATATAAATAATAATAATAATAATAATAATAATAATAATAATAATAATAATAATAATAATAATAATAATAATAATAATAATAATAATAATAATAATAATAATAATAATAATAATATTAAATAACTCATCTTTTTAATTTTTCTAGAAACATAATATACTAATAATCAAATAATAATAATAATACCGATAATAATAATAATAATATATAATATATAATATATAATAATAATAGATAAATATATTTTACATATCATTAAAAATAATAATAATTAACAATTATAGAATTATTATCCTAATTTTAAAATGAATAAGAATTACATAAAATAATAAAAATATTGTAATTACTTAATAACTAATTAAACAAATTATAATATGGAAAATATTTGTAAGAACGATAATTAATTGAATTTTCAAGCAAACTTATGTGCGATATCTTCAATATAAATTATTAAAATAATAAAAAAATATTACAAGATAATAAATTATCTGGTAATAATAAACATTTGAGGATTTATTATTTTCATATATTCTAATGATTAAATAAAAAAAAATTACATTTTTTATTATTTCTTTTATTATTATTAGATTTAGTTTTCTTTAATATATTATTAACTATTGGTATTCGTTATATTTATTATTCACTTATTTATTATTATATTATATTATTATTTTATTATTATTATTATTATTATTATTATTATATATTTTATTATCTATTTATTATTTCATTATTATTTTATTATTAATTATTAATTATTATTTATTATTATTGTTATTATTATTATTATTATTATTATTATTATTATTATTATTATTATTATTATTATTATTATTATTATTATTATTATTATTATTATTATTATTACTTTATTATATTAATATATTATCTCTTATTATTATTATTATTGTAGTTATTTTATTCATATGTGAAGTGCATTGATTATTATCTTGGACTAGTTCATTTATTATTTATTATTATCTTATTATTATTATTTATTATTATTATTATTATTTCTATTATTACTTTTTATTATTACTATAATTATTACTTTTTATTATTATAATTATAACTTTTATTTTTTATTATTCATTATTAATTACTTAGTTATTAGTTGATCTATATATTATATCACTTTATTTATTAATTATTTATTTAATTATTATTGAGTATTATTTAATTATTATTATTATTATTATTATTATTATTATTATTATTATTATTATTATTATTCATAATAAAAGTAGCAAGGCAAAGGGTCTTTAGTTATCCACAGTTCTAGAGTAAATAAAATAAATAACTACTTACTTGTTCTGAGATATGTGTCGCGGTTGCTGGTTCAAACATTTGGAAAAGTCAGGAAAATGAGTAAACCTTAAAAAAAATTATTATTATTATTATTATTATTATTATTATTTATTATTATTATTTAATTATTATTATTATTATTATTATTATTATTATTATTATTATTATTATTATTATTATTATTATTATTATTATTATTATTATTATTATTATTATTATTATTATTATTATTATTATTATTATTATTATTATTATTTTTATTATTATTATTATTTTTATTATTATTATTATTATTCATAAAACAAGATTCTAAAAGACCATCCTCTGTTAAAAAAGGAAAAATAATACTGAGAGAAAATTATTAAGAAAATTAACATAATTGTTAAGTTTGGATTCAATAATTCAAACTGAATAAGGAGGCAAAGTTCTAAGCATATACCCTTCGTACGGATCCTAGATAGCAATTATCCACAGTTCTAAAGTAAATAAAATAATTAACTACTTACATGAGCTCGTCCGGGTATAAGGGTCTCGGCAACTGGTTCAAACTTTTGGAGTAGTCAGTCTTATCGAGAGCCTCTGCTCTTGGTGGAATATGAGCAGTGCCAAACCACCTACAGAGCTTCTGAAATAAGAAAGAGAAAATATTATTATTATTATTTAATTATTATTAATTATTATTATTATTATTATTTATTATTTATTATAATATATTTATTATTATTATTATTATTATTATTATTATTATTATTATTATTATTATTATTATTATTATTATTATTATTATTATTATTATTATTATTATTATTATTAATAAATTATTATTAATTATTATTTTATTATTATTATTATTTCATTAATTTCTTTATACATTAGTATTCATTGAGTTTATTTTATTGTTAATTAATCTTGATGTTGCTTAGAGCACTATTTCAAACACCTCATTCTCTTATAATTATAATTAAAAAATTTAATTCTGAAATGGAAACATTATTAAGACATTTCTTAAAGAGAATTGTTACCATAAGTCTTGGATTTGCACATATTTCAAGGTTGGATATTATGGATGTCAAAGTGTCTAAGCATATACTTCTCGTACGGATCCTAGATATAGCAATTCATCCACAAGTTCTAAACGCTAAATAAAATAATTAACTACTTACATGAACTCGTCCGGGTATAAGGGTTTGGGCAACTGGTTCAAACTTTTGGAGTAGTCAGTCTTATCGAGAGCCTCTGCTCTTGGTGGAATATGAGCAGTGCCAACACCTACAGAGCTGCTAAAAAGAAAAGAAAAATGATCATTATTATTATTATTATTATTATTATTATTATTATTATATTATTATTATTATTATTATTATTATTATTATTATTATTATTATTATTATTATTATTGACTTAATTATTCATTTATTATTATTATATATATTTATTTATTATTTATTATTATTTTTATTATTATTATTATTATTATTATTCATAAAACAAGATTCTACAAGACCATCCTCTATTAAAAAAAGAAAAATAATAGGGAGAGAAAATTATTAACAAAATTAACAGAATTGTTAAGTTTGGATTCAATAATTGAAACTGAACACGGAAGCAAAGTTCTAAGCATAAATCCTTTGTACGGATCCTAGATAGCAATTATCCACAGTTCTAAAGTAAATAAAATAATTAACTACTTACATGAACTCGTCCGGGTATAAGGGTCTCGGCAACTGGTTCAAACTTTTGGAGTAGTCAGTCTTATCGAGAGCCTCTGCTCTTGGTTTAATATGAGCAGTGCCAACACCTACAGAGCTGCTAAAAAGAAAAGAAAAATTATTATTATAATTATTATTATTATTATTATTACTTATTATTTATTATTACTTATTATTAATTATTATTATTATTATTATTAATTATTATTATTATTATTATTTTATAATTATTATTTTATTATTATTATTATTATTATTATTATTATTATTATTATTATTATTATTATTATTATTATTATTATTATTATTATTATTATTATTATTATTATTATTATTTATTATTAGTTTATTAATTATTATTATTATTATTATTATTATTAAATATTAATTATATTCTTATTATTTAATTATTATTATTATTAATTAATTATTACTTATTATTGTATAATTTATTATTACTTATTATTATTATTTTCTTGATCTATTATTATTTTATTTTATATCTTTTATTTTATCTATTTAATAAAGACAGTACCGAGTCTGGTAAGACCAATCCTTTTTTTAATTGAAGCTTTATAATATTAATAATTTCTGTCTCCTAATCATTATTAAAATTATATAATAAATTCGTGTTTATTTATCTATCATATTTCAACATGAATTATTATGGTTTTGTGTAATTTTTTAGTTACTTTAATTATTCTGTCAGTTCTCAGTCGTTAGGTCATTAAGTGGTCCATGTTTTGCATGGTATCTCTTTTTCATCATCTTTTGTTTTTTTTAGCCGGTTTATCTTGTTTTTTTTTGTTTTATTTGACGATACACAACATGGGAGAGGTTTGTTCTTGTTCTTTGTTTTTTTTTTTTCTAAATGTTTTTGTTTGATTTTTCTTTTTTTTTGGTTTTTGTTGGTTTGTGTTTCTTATTTAAAATTTTTTTTTAGAATAATAATATATTAAATATATTTAACTTTTGTCTCTCTATACTCTTGTGCTTTCGGGGGTTTGGTGTCTTACCAACGATAGTCTGGTTAGGTTTTTATCGTTTGTGTATTTTCGTTTTTTTTGGATGTATTTCGTTGTTTCGATCTAGAGAATCTTTTCTGGTGCTT
This sequence comes from Trachelipus rathkii, assembly GCA_015478945.1. Lineage (NCBI taxonomy): Eukaryota > Metazoa > Arthropoda > Malacostraca > Isopoda > Trachelipodidae > Trachelipus > Trachelipus rathkii. The sequence goes on along the minus strand of JABUQX010025340.1, from coordinate 4,682 downwards.
GGGTGGATATTTTTGAATGTCATTGTGTTTGCTGAAGAGCGGTTTCCAAATCACTCCAATATATTTTTATTTCTATTTTCTTTCGGGTTCTTCCATCTTCTTTTTTTAATATTAACTATAATATATTTAATATATAGAATAATAATAATAATATAATAATAATAATAATCATAATAATAATAATAATAATAATAACTAATAATAATAATAAAATAATCATAATAATAATAATATTATAAAATCAAATAATAATAGTAATTCAATAATAATAATAATAATAATAATATCAATAATTATTATATATTAATAAACTCATGAGGAATGTGAATTTCAAAACAAATATTTTCAAAGACTTATTAACTAAAAAATTAAAATAATAAATAAAAAATAATTAATAATATTAATAATAATAAATAATAATAATAATAATAAAATAATAATAAAATAATAAATAAATAATAATAATAATAATAATAATAATAAATAATAAATAATAAATTAAATTATAATAATTCTTTATTTATATATTATTATTAATATAAAAAAATTAGTAATAATTAATCAGGTTGCTTTTTTTGATTTTTTTTTTTTTGCTTTTGGTTTTTGGGGGTGTTTTTCTGTGTACTGAGATATAATTGTTCTAATAAAAGATATATTATTAATTTTAATTGATACAGAGTTTTAATTTGCAGATTGTAAACTTCAATTTCAATAGATTAATAATATACAATAAAATAATAATAAAATATTGATAATTAAATTATAGCCTCGAAACATTTTTTTACAATAAATGTTTTCTAAACTCAATTAAGTGTTTAGCAATTTTCTATATTATTTTCATTATAATTCTAATGATAAATAATAAAATAAATAACTACTTACTTGTTCTGAGATATGTGTCGCGGTTGCTGGTTCAAACACATTTGGAAAAGTCAGGAAAATGAGTAAACCTTAAAAAAAATATTATAATATAAATAAATTATTATTATTTTAAATATTCATTAATTTTTATTTTTATTTTATTTATTATTATTAATTTTATTATTATCTATTATTATTTAATGATTTCTTATTATTATTATTATTACTTATTATTTATTATTTTATTATTATTATTATTATTATTATTATTATTATTTTTTATTATTTTTATTCGATTATTTTGTTATGATTACTGTAATTATTATTGTTTTATTCATTGTATATTATCATTATTTATTATTTTATTATTATTTATTATTATATTCTTATTTTTATTATTATTGATTTAGATTACTGAATTTATCAGGATTATTAAATTATTCTTGTGATGCTACAAGTAATGTTTCAGTTAATGCTTTGTTGTGGGTATTATTTATTCATTATTATATATCTAATTTTATCTTATTATTGTAACTTTTTATCTATGATTTTATTATTTTATTTGTTTTATTATTTATTTATTTATTTTTTTATTGGAGTCATTTGAGTTCTGTTTTGTGCTTTATAAGTAAATAGAAGAAAATTTAGCACTTTATATGTTATCTTATTATCTCTTTTTATTTATGGAGGTATGAAATAGGTTTACTTTTATTTTTTATTTTATAATTCTATTTATTATTCTTATTATTATTATTAATTATTGGATTTATGTATTTAAGTTATTTTATTTATTTATCTATTATTTATTAATTTTGGGTTGGAGTCTCACTAATGATAAAGTTAGGCAAGGTCAAGGGTCTTTGTTTATGGCAGGGCAGTTTTCTAGATTAAATTCAATACATCTGACAGAGTAACTACTTATCTGGTTGGTTGTGTAGATATGTGGTGTCCGCGTTGCCTGGTTTTTGGTTCTAATTATCATTTGAAAAGTCAGAATATTATTTAGTAACACGTTTTAAATTAAAATCTATTATTATATTATTCAATTATTAATTATCTATTATTTATGTATTATTTTGTTATTATTTTTTATTATTTTTACTTATTAGTTATTATTATCTTATTTTATTTTATTATTTTATTATTCAATTGTATTTCATTCATTTATTATTATGTTTAATATTTTATTTTATTTAATGATTATTATTAGTCATTTAATTATTACTTTACAAAATACTTGATTTAAGACTAAGAAATTCATTTATTATTTTATTTAATTGTATTATTAATTTGTCTATTTATGTTTCTTATTTTATTAATTATTGGAATTATGTCATTTCATAAACTAAGATTCTTTTCATGAGTGACACAAAATGGATTCTTGTATTTCTTGTAGTTATTACATAATATAACTGAATAGACAATTAATTAAGAAAAATTTAACATAGATTTGTTATAGTTTCTGTATACACTTTAAATTATTTCAGCATAAACGTCAATTTGAGTGTTATTAGCAGCTGATATATGACTTATAGGCTTTTTGCGCTAGCAATTTATCCACAGTTCAATAGTTATATTATAAAATAATTAAGGCGTAGCTTACAATGATATACTTCGGTTCTCGGTGTCTATTAATTTTTAGTTAGACGGTCTTCGCAGGACTTGTTCATAACATCTTTTGGAGTTATGTTTCAGTCTTATTCTGAGAGCCTCCGATGCTCTTGTCGGACTTATGACGCAGTGCGGAACGCCTATCCTAGAGCTTCCAAAAAATTGAATATAGAACTTAAAATTAATTATTAATTTTTTATTATTATTATTTTATTCTTTATTATTATTATTTATTATTATTTTTCATTATTTATTCTATTATTTATTTATTCATTCATTATTCATATTATATGTATTATTTCCATTATATTTCTCTGATTTTTAATCTTTTATTTTTCTTACTATTTTAATTTCATTTGATTCGATTATTATTATTTAATTATTATTATTATTATTATTATTATTATTATTATTATTATTATTATTATTATTATTATTATTATTATTATTATTATTATTATTATTATTATTATTATTATTCATAAAACAAGAGTCTGTAAGACCATCCTTTATTAAAATCAGAAAAATAATCATTTTTCGGTCTTCCCTTTTAAAAGTAAACTCCAAACAAGAATTATTTAGTTTTTGGATTTAGTTACTTAACACTTGAGTATCTGTGGAGGCAAAGGGGCCCAGGCATTTTGATTTCCTTCATTTCGATCCTGAGATAGTAATTCTTAGTTCTCAAAGTTTTAGAGTAACTAATAGTAATTAAGCTGCTACTTTAGCTATTTGGATTAAGTGTCCCGGCAGAATGTTAAAAGTTTTGGAGCAGTTAGTGTTATCTGAAAGTCTCTGCCCTTGGTGGAATCTGAGTGCTATGTTGTGAGAGAGATGAGAGAGAGAGAGAGAGACGAGATGGTGAGTAGAGAGAAGAGATTGAGAGAGAAGAGAGGAGAGAGAGGAGAGAGGAAGATTTAGAGTAGAGAGAGAGAGAGGAGTTGAGAAAGAGAGCATGATGAGAGAGAGAGAGAGTAGATCGAGAGAGAGAGAGAGAGAGAGAGATGAGAGAGAGAGAGAGAGAGAGAGAGAGAGATGAGGCTAGAGAGAATGAGAGAGAGAGAGAGAGAGAGATGAGAGAGGAGAGAAGAGGAGAGAGAGAGAGAGAGAGAGGAAGAGAGAGAGAGAGAGAGAGAGAGAGCACGTGGAGGAGAGAGAGAGAGAGAGCGAGAGAGAAGAGAGAGAGAGCAGAGAAGAGAGGAGACGAGAGAGAGAGAGAGAGGAGCGAGAGAGAGATGAAGAGAGAGACGCTATACTACATGAAGTATCCGAGTTTTATGACGAATGAGAAAGAGAGAGATATGTAAAGAGTAAGAGTGCAGTAGAGGTAGTCATTTGTTGGAAATTACTTTCTTTGCTCGGCAAAATGTTCTACAACTTCAAGGTTCTTCATTATCCTCTTTAGTATCCTTGAATATTATTGATTATCACTTTTTATTTTTATTATTATACTCTTCAATTATTATTAAAATAATGAAATGGAATTATTCACAATAAATAGGTCTTTCATGTATTAAATGCACGTTAAATAGACAAAGTGTCATAATTTTAGGCACTAAAATAAAATCACCATTAATATAATATTAATATTCAACAATGTCCATAAGATAAAAACCAAATGCTAAAATACTTTGATTAACAATCGATGATAAACTGAATCATATGTAAAAGACCATATTAAACACCTATCAGTTAGCATAGATCTGTCGAGATATAATTCTGTATATGCTAATAAAATTAAGAAATTTTGTACCACTTTACATTCTTAGGAAATTATACTATTCACTAATACACCCTCACTTACTTTACTTGTCTTCCTATCTACTCGGTAAACCCTAATTATAAGCCGGGCAGTTAAAAGTAACTCAGTAACTTTCAACTAATCGTACTGTTATTAACATGTAATCACAGAAGCGATTTATTCGCCTATTAAGCAATATCAAGAGACTTTTTTTACAGCATACCACAACCATTGTATTCAAAAGCTCAAAGATTATTGGCAGTTAAAGACTTGCTAAATATATCACTTATGAAATATTTATTTAATAAATAAATATCCAATAACGATATATCAGAGGAGCAGATAAACAATAAATTTTTTTAATAAGTATATATGGAAAACAATATATCATATAAGTAGATGAACAATAAATCTACGTATTATATGTAACTTAGGCTAATTTGAAAAAAACAATCTCTCAAGCAGTCGA
>JABUQX010025339.1:0-22500 GCA_015478945.1 Trachelipus rathkii | reverse complement strand
GACATTTCTACCGGCACTTCTAGAATCTTAATACCGGAAAATCTGGTGGATGATGTCATAGAAAAAATACATAATACAAATCATTTGGGAATTAAAAGGACCTTGACTGTTCTAAGGGCGGATTTCGTCTTCAGATTTATGCATAGTAGAGTAAAGAAATTCATACAAAGTTGCGATGTCTGTCAGAAAAACAAAAGCGTTAGGAAGATATCTCCAGAATTCGGCAGGTTTAAGGAAGTCTCAGAGAAGTTTGACACTCTCCATGTGGATTTACTAAAAGCTACCGTATAGTATGGATTTCTTACTCTGCTTGTTTTTCGACATTATTATAGTAAGTATCCTCGCCTTACCCTCTTAGGCAGCCGACGGTCGACATACCGGGTATTAAATGTGTTAGTGCGAGAAATTTTTTCCGTTCCGTGGCTCTATAAAAAGGCTCATCTCTGATATGGGAAGCCAGTTCACTGCCAAATTTATTTAAATGACGATTGTAACCTTACTCGGGCATAGATAAGAGTTGTCACAACGGCTCTAACTCAACCAAACGTGAACGGCCAAGTAGAAAAGATTAAATCAGGCACTCATAGTGACACTGAGGTGTATGGTCAATGATAAGTGCCAATGAAGGAGTTTAAAATGGCTTTTGAAATTTTGCCCTGGCATTGTACTGTTGAGAATTAGCCTCTAAATGACGAAGGGTTACTCCCAGTGTGCTTATGTTCGGGCCAAAATTTTATGAGTGCCAGGAAGCTTATTACAGAAGGAGGCACTCAGTGCCACGGTCAGCAAAGTGCCTATTTGAAGAAACTAGTGGCTTTAATGCGTAGGTCCTCTGGCACCACAGGTATGTATATAAAAATTAAGAAGTGTGTTGATTCCGAAGATCTCCACAAGCAAGGCCGTGTTGGTAAGAATCAAACAAGTATAATGTGTAAAAACTGGCAAGAGAGATACTCAGGACCTTCCGGGTGTTACGGGTAAAAAAGAATAACGTTTACATTTTTTAAAGCAAGGGAAAGAGGCAGTAGAGAATTTGAGAAATGTAAGAATTTATCTTAATATAACTGACGGGATGGAACCCACAAGAAAAAAGTAAGGTTAAATAAAAAAAAATATATAATAAATAAAAAAAAAGTGGAGGCTTCTTAGTTCTGAATGCATTCTTAGAGTTAGACAGTAGTCAAATTAATACCTTCATCCTTCCAAGAAAAAAAATCATCTTCTTTCCTCTAAATCTAATACTATGGACGAAACGCATGCAACCAAACATTAATAGTTGTGAATAAATTCTCACGAGTTCCTTACAAAAATGTCACATAAAGGGTTTGCAATAGAGGAGTTGAAATAGTCAAACCCCACCAGATGAGGATTAAGGAGGTCTTTTATGTATTTTGTAATAATGTATTTTAAGAATAGAATTTGTATTTCTTTATAATAGTGTCAAATTACCACTCAAAAAAAAAATATGTTTCCTGGATCACTGTGATGAAGGAGCCAAGGGGGGAATCGCTTGATTCTTTCCAGCGATTCCCTCACTCTAAAGTCACCACATGTGAGAGTAGGATTCCCCACTCTCACTATAGCTCTGTACACCTATGAACACTACTCAAAAAAGGGTTTCTCTATAAGCCAAATTTTAACTATTAATTTTATTGTGTAAGAAAATTTCTTAACGGTTCTTTTTGTGTGGCACTTTCAAATGCAATGGGCAGCCGCGGAGGCGTGCGTTCAAAAAGGGGGTGCCTGGAGTATGAAGGAAAGAGAGGTCAGTTAGATACCCACATTACAAGAAGAGGGTGTGTTAAAAAAATCGGCGCTGTCGGAACCGGAAAATTAGGTTTTGGTTGTGTAAATTTATTGTGTTAATGTTTTAGAAATCTTATTATAAACTGTAACCTCCTTTTTAATTAAATTGAACCCTAAATTACGGAAGAAGGGGTATTAAAATATCATATATGATAATAGACTCGTTATTAATTATTAAACCAGACTATTGTGTTAACTAATGGCTTGATTGCACTATTAATTATTTTTAAACATTGGTGTCATTTATTTACCACTTAATTTAATTAATCTTAGAAAATAAAGATAAGAAGTAACTACTCTTTTTTATCCACTGTACCTAACTCTTCATGGTTTCGTACAAAGAGTATATAAGTATATTATTATATATATATTATATATAATATATATATATATATATTATATATATATATATATATATATATATATATATATATTATATTATAATTATATTATATATAATATATATAATAATATATATTTATAATATTATATTTTTTATATATATATATATATATATATATATATATATTATATATAATATATATATATATATATATATATATATATATGTGATATATATTATAGATATATATTATATATATATATATAATATTATATATATATATTATATATATATATATATATATATAATATATATATAATATATATATAATAAGTATATAATATATAATTATATATATATATATATATATAAATATCATCACCCACCTTTCTCTCCCCAAGACTGGGGGTAAGGTGCGTAATCTGCACCGGAAACAGAAAAGTAGTAGAAGAATATGACGCAAGTCGAAACGAAAGCTTAGCCTTACCGTCCCGGTTACACCTTTTAGTGACAACTTGTCGCAATCAGATAATCCACCCTAGAGCTTCACGGGACCACAACGGACCCTCACTCTGGCATTTTCTCAATGTAGGGTTCATCCCATGGCCCTCACAGACTCCGCTATTCACTTTTATTATGCACCTTTCTTCTCGCCTCTGCCAAACTCACATTTCTCTCCTCCAGGTATTCCTGTACTAACTCAATCCACTTTTTCTTCCCTCTTTCAGTAGTTCGATTTACAGTACACTCACCACTATACTTCCGCTTAACCAACCGACTATTATCCATCCTTTCCACATGACCAAACCATCATAAAGTACTTTAATTAATTCTCTCATTTACCTCTTTCTTTACACCACACAGCTCTCTAATACGTAAATTCTTCTTTTATCAATTCTTCTAACACCAATACGACCTTTAAGATTGTCCATCTGATTGCATTGTACTTTAGATCTATACCTCTTATTCCAGACCATAGTCTCACTACTATACATTAGCATTGGTAACAACATACCTTCATGTAAGAGCCTAGAATTATCTACGTTTACTTTCCAACCACTCCTTTTATACACCCTGCCAAATCTCTCTACCAACACTCTCAAACTCTCTTCAGATTCGCCACACAAAACCATATCATCCGCATATAATAGGTAGGGCACTCTCCACTCTTTATTGGTCTTTATTGTGAAAATGATTTAATAGGACGATTTTAAAATATCAGTGTTAAATTCAAAAACCATGTAAACCTCAAGGACCTTTCCCAAAAGAAGCTGTAACTAATTAAGCAAACAAACCAAAAATAAACAAACGAAATCCTCAACTAAAAAAAAAAGAAGCGATGTAACAAACAGGTCATTCAATTCTGGCTACTATTATTTTAAAACTAAAACAGGCCAAAAATTAGACAGATTTTGGTTATGTTACTCACCTCTATTGAATGGTGTGTATTGTGAACCTTGTTGGCTACTTGCCGATAGACTAGATCCGCATTATAATAACACTTGGCGTAAAGGTACAATAAGCGATTGGCAGGGTTTAGGTAACAAAATTAAAGAAAATGAAATGAGTAAAGTTCACTTGAATGCAGGTGTAACCTACAGTATAAGGAAAAATCTGAAAGATATCCAGTGTATGTTACAAGAAGATGTAGCAAAGTGGCGTGAAATACTGAAGCGAATTTTGGAAGTCATAATAACGATGTCAACTTGTAATTTAGCATTCAGAGGGCATCGTGAAGATACAAGAAACATTGATAGTAAATATTATTATTCTCAATATTATTGATTTGTTATCCAGGTATGACCCGCTTCTTAAAAGTCACCTGGAGAAGAATGAGGAAAGCAAAACAAAATATATGAGTGCTCCTATTCAGAATGAACTCATTAGTTTGGCTTCACAACATGTGCTCCGTGACATAATAAGTGAAACTCAAGATGCGCCCTTTTTTTCTCTTATTTTAGATACGACCCAAGATATTTCTAAAACTGACTAACTGTCAGTAGTAATAAGATATGTCTGCATCAATTACGATGAAAAGAAGCTTCAAATTAATGAGTCATTCCTGGGGTTTATCCCCATAACAAATCAAAAGCCCGAAGGTTTAGAAAGTGAAGTGTGTAAGTTTTTGGAAAGCGATAACATTTCAATTAAAATATCCATATATCGATATATTGATATTTTTGTTATGAGTGGGAAGTACATTGGACTGCAGACCAAAATCAAGCGAAAGTCGCCTAATGCAGAGTATGTGCATTGTGCAAATCACAACCTTAACTTAGTCTTGAATGATTCTGTAATGGAGATTACAGAAATGATTGTTTTTTATGATGTGATAATGAGATATATGGGTATTTCATTCAGAGTCTTCCAAGATTGGCCAATCACTAAATAGAAATATTCATTCAGAACCTGCATGGTCAACAAAACTGTTTAAAGAGACTGTGCCCAACTAGATCGTCTGTTCGAGGTTTGAGGTTTTGTTGGCAGTTAAAGTTAATTTCATTTATATTTTGAAATGTTTATCAAAAATCATAATAACTTCAACAAAGAGCTCTGAAGTAGTTGAGGCTGCAGCATTAAGAAGACAAATGTCTACTTTTCACTTCATTTTAATGCTTTGTGTTTCAAAGCAAAATTTTGAAAAGATTTAACATCACTTCTAAAAACACTCCAAAAATCCAGACATATCCCCGGATGAAGCTTCCACTCTTTTTAGAAAGGTGTGTCACCAAACTAAAACCAGTTGCGGGGAGAGTTTAACACGCTAGTGGAAGGGGCCCAGGAAATTGCAAGAGGCTGGCAAATTGAGACTTCATTGCCTACTAAAACGCAAAAGCCAAAAGTGGGACAAGCTTCATTTTATCTCGAGCTCTAAAGATGTTAGACTTCATTTGATCCTTTGTACAATTTCAGGGTGAGGTTTTTTAGGGCCATTGATATACTAATAGGCAAGTGAAATCGGAGGTACCAGAGTATGAGGAAGGGGAAACAGATGTTTTGCTTTTTGAAGCCTACAGGCCCTTAAGGAACAAAACAGATAAAGAGCTCATGAAGTCTCAGAACAAGTTAACAAAAAAATGAAGCCAACGTGATAAGTTCTTTAGTTTAGTTACGAAATTTTCTGCTTTAGAATGTTGTGGCAAGTGAAATAAAGAAAAGAAAATGACAAAAATAATACGTGGCAGAATATTTGTTGATGTTGATTGAAAATAGGTTGTCTTGTAGTATTCCAGACGTGTGTACAGCTCCTATTGTAGGCATATAAATATGTATTTTATACTATACTCTATACAATACTCTCTCTCTCTACAAATATATTCTACTACGCAGATACTTTTCAGAAATATAATATACTAGATCAATATATAAGTGTATTAGTAGAGGGTACATGAACGCACCACGTCCAAGTTAAATGAAATTGGCTGTACTCTAGCATAATAAGTATGATCGGGCTCGGTACTGAAAGGAAATTAAGCTGCGAACATTTTGTAATGCAAAGAGACGAAGGGGATTAATGAGCATAAAAGACTATTAATGTCAAAGTTAAAAAGTATGACAAATGTTGTATTGGTTTATTAGTAGGTTTTTGCTTTACTTTACTAATAACAGTAATGTAAAATGTTTTAAAAATGCGCATCTCTTTATATATAATTAATAATATTATATTATATTATATATATAATATATATATATATATATATATATATATATATATATATATCATATATATATATATATATATATATATATATATATATAAAAAGATATATATATATAGCCCTGTTATGTTTTTAAGACTCCGTCAGTTTTGATTTTTTTTTTGTTTTTATTAACATATTGCTAGTATATGATACTAAAACAATGAATTTCAGTGTGAAAAACACGATTCAAAAGTTCGAATATTTTTAAATAATTATTAAAAATCACATTATATCAATAAAATTTAAAAAAAAGGAAATATCTCAAAAAGTACGACACGTACAAGAAAAACTAATTACATATTTGAAATTCAGCGTTATAAAGCTTATAAACAATTGTCAAAGCAAAAAAAAAGACAAATTTTTTTTTTTTCTCTCATAAAGAAATATCCGAAAAGTACGACACTTACAGAAAAATCAAATTACATATTTGGAATCAGCGTGTAAAGCTTATAAAAAAAAAATAAAAAAAAAAATTTAAAAAAAATTCTAAAAAAAAAAAAAAAAAAAAAATTAGGGGGCTCGAGCCGACGGGGGACAGGGGGGGGGACGTTTTCCATACCCCGTAGGAGGGGCGAGGAACCCCCGCGACACCCAAATAACCAAAGAGCGGGCGGTGGTTTCGGAGACCCTCCCCTGAGGGGGGGGGAAATAGTCCCTGTGCGGTTTCCCGGAAGGCCGAGAGACCTCGACTCCTGCCATCTTTGCCGGTTTACCCTTGGGTATCTTTATTTAAAAAAAAAAAAAAAATTTAAAAAAACTTGACGGAGTCGTAAAACGTAACTGGTCTTATATATTTTTGATTCATGTTTTTCACCCCTTAAATTGGCTGTTAGGATCAATTATTACTAGAAAATATAAAAAACAAAACAAAATAATAATCAAATCTGACGGAGTCGTAAAACATAACAGTGTCATATAATATATAATAATATATATATATATATATAATACATAATATAATATAATATATATATATATATAATATAATATATATATATAATATATATACATAAAATAAAATATATATATATATATATATATATATATATATATATATATATATATATATAGGTCCTTTTCTTTTTTACGACTCTGTCAGTTTTGATTTTTTTTTTGTTTTTTTTAATATATGCTAGTATATGATTACTAACAATGAATTTCAATGGTAACGGGACATTTCAAAAGTTCGAAATATTTTAAATAATTTTTTTAAAAATTCACATTATGTTAAAATTTTTTTTCAAAAATGAATATCTCAAAAAGTACGACACTTACAGAAAAAACCAATTACATATTTGGAATCAGCGTATAAAACTTATTACAAAAATGTTAAAAATGAAAAAAAAAATTAAAAATATATATAATATTATATATATATATATATATATATATATATATATATATAAATTATATATATATAATATATATAATATATATTATATATAATTAGTCTGCATCGGAGCCGACGGTGGGTCAGAGGGGGGGACGTTTTTCCATACCCCGTTAGGGGAGGGGCGGAGGAACCCCGCGACACCCAATACCAAAGAGCGGGGTTTCCGGAGGGACCCTCCCCCGGAGGGGGGAAATAGTCCTACCCTGTCGTTTCCCCCGGAAGGCCGAGAGACCCCGACTCTTGCCATCTTTGCGGTTTTACCCTTGGGTATTCCTTTTAGTTAAAAAAAAAAAAAAAATTTAAAACTGAACGGAGTCGTATAAAAACGTAACTGGGTCCTATATTATTTTTGAATCATGTTTTTCACCCCTTAAATTAACTGTTAGGATCATATACTAGAAATATATAAAAAAAAAGAAAATAAAATCAAAAATAAAGGTCGTAAACCATAACAGGTCCTATATATATATAATATATATATATATATATATATATATATATATATATATATTATATATATATATATATATATATATATATAATATATATATATATATATAATATATATATATATATATATATATATATATATAAATAATATATATATATATATTATATAAACCTTTTTTTCATTGTAATACACTCTGATTCTTTTGTAATGCTAATGTGATTTTTCTTTGATATGAAGAAGAAAACTTTTTTTGTCATTCAAGTTCCAAAAACTCTATCCATCCCGTCAATGACTAAAGGGGGGCGCACAAAATAAGTCGCTGGGGGGGGGGGCAACTGACCTTAGTTACGCCACTGCTGGTCAAAGGAAATGGAGTTCAAAGTTTATAAGAGATCAGTACCTTAAGCCAAATTTTTTTCTTTGTTGTTCCTATCGTTTCAAATTAGTAATTAATGGCCTAAATACTGTTCCAGAATTTTAAAACACTATTGGAAAAGTAAAATAATTTTTTTTTTTTTTTTTGTGAAAGTATGTCTCGCAGAAATTTGGTGGCTAATATACTATTGTTATGCAACACACGATGCGTCTGGTGAACAAATTTCAACTAGGATAATTTTAAGAAACATTTTACTTTAATAAAATTATCATTAAAAAAATCTCTGATCTGATCCAGATGTAACGCAAGCCATATGAACTGCAGCATGTCAGCTTTTATCAGCAGCAGGAAGTCCTGCATTTCTCATCTGTTTAATAATCATGACGAAATATAGTTCATATTTGGAGCCTATATGAAATATCATCAAACTAAAGTAATAAATTTAGATGAGGTTCATTGTCACATTGATAAAAAACTTTCAAATATTAAATAACCGAAGTTATTCCTACAATAATCCAGACAAATACAAAAACAATCATCAATTATCTAAGAAGAATTTTTGCCACACATTTTTATTACCACGCAGAGTATCCAAAAGAATTCCAGCCCAGGGACATCAAAAAGTTCTGGTGAGGAATGCTTCAGATTTGCACTATTTATAATTTACCTTGATTCTCTCATTTCATCTCTGAGTTTTAAATTTTTAAGTTTTTAACTTTTTTAGTTTTTAACTTTTTAGGTTTCTTAAACTTTTTTAGTTTTTAACTTTTTAGTTTTAAACTTTTTTAGTTTTTAACTTTTTAGTTTTTAACTTTTTTAGTTTTTAACTTTTTTAGTTTTTAACTTTTTAGTTTTTAACTTTTTAGTTTTTTCTTTTTAGTTTAACTTTTTTAGGTTTTTAACTTTTTACCTTTTCACTTTTTAGCTTTTTAACTTTTTACCTTTTAACTTTTCAACTTTTTAACCTTTTAAGTTTTTACCTTTTTAAGTTATTAACTTTTTTAGTTTTTAACTTTTTAAGTTTTTACCTTTTTTAGTTTTTAACTTTTTAGTTTTGCACTTTTTTAGTTTTTAACTTTTTAGTTTTTAACTTTTTAGTTTTAACTTTTTATTTTAACTTTTTTTTCTTTTTCAATTTCTTATTCTTAACTTTTAAGCTTTCAATTTTAACTTTAAAAACTTTTAAACTTTTCAACTTTTTAACTTTTTAACTTTTTAACTTTTTAACTTTTTAACATTTTAACCTTTTAAGTTTTTAAATTTTTTGGTTTTTAACTTTTCAGTTTTTAACTTTTTTAGTTTTTAACTTTTCAAGTTTTTCAGTTTTTAACTTTTAAAGTTTTTCAGTTTTTAACTTTTTAAGTTTTTAACTTTTTTAGTTTTTAACTTTTAAGTTTTACCTTTTTAACTTTTTAATTTTTTAGTTTTTAGGTTTATATCTTTTTAGTTTTAAACTTACTTTCAGTTTTTTAATCTTTTTTTAGTTTTATAAATTTTAAGTTTTAACATTTTAAGTTTTTAACTTTTTAAGTTTTAACCTCTATAAGTTTTTAACTTTTTAAGTTTTTAACTTTTTTGTTTTTAACTTTTTAAGTTTTTAACTTTTTTAAGTTTTAAACTTTTTAAGTTTTTAACTTTTAAGTTGTTAACTTTTTGAGTTTTTAACTTTTTTTAGTTTTTAACTTTTTCAGTTTTTAACATGTTTAGTTTTTAACTTTTTAAGTTTTAAACTTTTTTAGTTTTTAACTTTTACAGTTTTAAATTTTTTTAGTTTTTAACCTTTTTAGTTTTTAACTTTTTTAGTTTTTAACTTTTTTATTTTTAACTATGTTTTTAACTTTTTAGTTTTTAACTTTTTTAGTTTGTAACTTTTTAGGTTTTTTACTTTTTTTTATGTTTTTTTAACTTTTTTAGTTTTTAAACTTGATTCAGTTTTAAGCTGTTTTAAGTTTTTAACTTTATGTTTTTAAATTTTAAGTTTTTAACTTTTATGTTTATAACTTTTTTAGTTCTTAACTTTTTGAGTTTTTAACTTCTTTAGTTTTTAACTTTTAATTTTTTAACCTTTTTAGTTTTTAACGTTTTTAGTTTTTAACTTCTCTAGTTTTTACCTTTTTTAGTTTTTAACTTTTTGTTTTTAACTTTTTGTTTTTAACTTTTTAAGTTTTTAACTTTTTAGTTTTTAAATTTTTCAGTTTTTAACTTTTTTAGCTTTTAATTTTAAAAGTTTTTAACTTTTTAAGTTTTTACCTTTTTAAAATTTTACATTTTTAAGTTTTTAACTTTTTAAGTATTTAACTTTTTGAGTTTTTAACTTTAAGTTTTTAACTTTTTAAATTTAATTTTTTAAGTTTAACTTTTTAAGTTTAACTTCTTAATTTTAACTTTTTAAGTTTAACTTTTTAGGTTTAAGTTTTTAAGTTTTTAATTTTTAGATTTTAACTTTGTCATTTTTTAACTTTTTTAGTTCTTAATTTTTAGTTTTTAACTTTTTAAGTATTTAACTTTTTAAGATTTTTAACTTTATAAGTTTTAACTTTTTGTTTTTAACTTTAGTTTTTAAACTTTTTAATTTTAACTTTTTTTAGTTTTTAACTTTTTTATGGAATTTTTAGTGTGGGACTTTATTAGTTTTAACATTTTAGTTTTAACTTTTTAGTTTTTAACTTTTTTAGTTTTTAAATTTTTTAGTTTTTAACTTTTTTAGTTTTTAACTTTTTGTTTTTAACTTCTTAAGTTTTTAACTTTTAAATTTTAAATTTTTAAGTTTTTAACTTTTTTAGTTTTTAACTTTTAATTTTTAACTTTTTTAGTTTTTAACTTTTTAAGTTTTTATCTTTTTAATTTTTAACTGTTTTAGTTTTTAACTTTTTTAATTTTTAACCTTTTTAGTTTTTAACTTTTTTTAAGTTTTTTTAACTTTTTTAAGTTTTTAACTTAAAGTTTAACTTTTTAGGATTTTACCTTTTTTTATTTAACTTTTTAAGTTTTTAACTTTTTAAGTTTTTAACCTTTAAGTTTTTAACTTTTTAGTTTTAACTTTTTTAGTTTTTAACTTTTTTAGTTTTTAAATTTTTTAGTTTTTAACTTTTTAAGTTTTTAACTTTTTAAGTTTATAACTTTTTAAGTTTTTAAAGTTTTTAGTTTTTAACTTTTTAAGTTTTTAAATTTTTTAGTTTTTCCTTTTTAAGTTTTGACCTTTTTTAGTTTTTAATTTTTAGTTTTAAACTTTTTAGTTTTTAACTTTTCAGTTTTTTCTTTTTTTAGCTTTTTACTTTTTTTGTTTTTAACTTTTTTAGTTTTTAACTTTTTAGTTTTAAGCTTTTTAAGTTTTTAAGTTTTCAACTTTTTCCCTTTTAACTTTTCAACTTTTAAACTTTTTAACTTTTTAACTTTTTAACTTTTTAACCTTATAAGTTTTTAATTTTTTTGGATTTTAACTTTTTAGTTTCTAACTTTTTTATTTTTTAACTTTTCAAATTTTTCACTTTTTAACTTTTAAAGTTTTTGAGTTTTTAACATTTTAAGTTTTTAACTTTTTTAGTTTTTAACTTTTTTATTTTTTAAATTTTTGTTTTTAACTTTTTAAGTTTTTAACTTTTTTAGTTTTTAACTTAGGTTTTTAACTTTTTGTTTTTAACTTTTTTAGTTTTTAACTTGATCAGTTTTTAATTTTTTAGTTTTTAACTTTATAGGTTTTTAACTTTTTAGTTTTTAACCTTTTGAGTTTTTAACGTTTTTAGTTTTTTAACATTTCTAGTTTTAAACTTTTTTAGTTTTTTACTTTTTTTAATTTTAACTTTTAAAGTTTTTAACTTTATAAGTTTTTAACTTTTTAGTTTTTAACTTTTCAGTTTTTAACTTTTTAAGTTTTTAATTTTATAAGTTTTTAACTTTTTTAAGTTTTTAACTTTTTAAAATTTTACATTTTTAAGTTTTTAATTTTTTAAGTTTTTAACTTTTTAAGTTTTTAACTTTTTAGTTTTTAACTTTTTGGTTTTTAACTTTTTAAATTTTTAACTTTTTAGGTTTTTAACTTTTTGAGTTTTTCACTTTTTAAGTTTTTAACTTTTTGTTTAACTTTTTAGGTTTAAGTTTTTAAGTTTAACTTTTTAAGTTTAACTTCTTAATTTTAACTTTTTAAGTTAATTTTTTAAGTTTAACTTTTTAAGTTTTTAACATTTTAGATTTTAACTTTGTTATTTTTTAACTTTTTTACTTTTTAGTTTTTAACTTTTTAAGTATTTAACTTTTTAAGGTTTTAACTTTATAAGTTTTTAAACTTTTCAGTTTTTAACTTTTTAGATTTTAACTTTTTTAATTTAAACTTTTTTAGTTTTTAACTTTTTATGAAGTTTTTAACTTTTTAAGTTTTTACCTTTTTTAGTTTTTAACTTTTCTAATTTTTAACTTTTTAGTTTTTAACTTTTTTAGTTTTTAAATTTTTTAGTTTTTAAATTTTTTAGTTTTTAACTTTTTGTTTTTAACTTCTTAAGTTTTTAACTTTATAAATTTTAAGTTTTTAAGTTTTTAACTTTTTTTTAGCTTTTAACTTTTAATTTTTAACTGTTTTAGTTTTTAACTTTTTTAATTTTTAACTTTTTTGTTTTTAACTTCTTTAGTTTTTTAACTTTTTAAGTTTTTAACTGTTTAAGTTTTTAATTCTTATTTTAACTTTTTTAGTTTTTAAGCTTTTTAAGTTTTTAAAGTCTTTAGTTTTTAACCTTTAAGTTTATTTGACTTTTAGTTTTAACTTTTTAGTTTTTAACTTTTTTAATTTTTAAATTTTTTAGTTTTTAACTTTTTAAGTTTTTAACTTTTTTAAGTTTTTAACTTTTTCGAAGTTTTAACTTTTTAAGTTTTGTAACTTTTTAGTTTGTTTTTAAGTGTTAAGCTTTTTCCAAGTTTAAGTTTTTAATATTAACTTTTTAAGTTTAACTTTTTAAGTTTAGCTTTTTAAATTTTTACTTTTAAAGTTTTTAACTTTAAGTTTAACTTTTAAAGTTTTGAACTTTTTAAGTTTTTAACTTTTTAGGTTTTTACTTTTTAAAAGTTTAAAACTTAAAAAGTTAAAAACTTAAAAAATTAAAAACAAAAGATAAAAACTAAAAAAAGTTAAAACTTAAAAGTTAAAACTAAAAAGTTAAAACTAAAAAGTTAAAAACTAAAAAGTTAAAAACTAAAAAGTTAAAAGCTAGAAAAGTTAAAAACTAAAAAAGCAAAACAACCTGAAAAGTTGAAAACTTAAAAAAACTAAAAGCTAAAAACTGAAAAGTTTAAAATTTAAAAGTTGAAATACCTAAAAGTTAAAAACTAAAAAAGTTAAAAACTGAAAAAGTTAAAAACCTAAAAGGTTAGAAACTAAAAAATTTAAAAAATTTAAAAGTTTAAAACTTAAAAAGTTAAAAGTTTAAAAACTTAAAAATTAAAAACTTATAAAGTTAAAAACCTAAAGGTTAAATATTTAAAAAGTTAAAAACAAAGAATTGTTAACTTAAAAATGAGTTTAATAAAGTTAAATACTAAAAAGATAAAACTAAAAGAGTTAAAAAAACTAAAAAGTTAAAAATTAAAAAAGAAAACCTAAAAATTGTTTAAAACTTACAAGAATTTAAATAAATAATTTTAAAAGCTAAAAAGTTTAAAACGTTAAAAAGTTTAAAAGACTTAGAATAGTGTGAAAACTAATAGTCTAAAAATAACGACAAAAGTTTGAACCTGAAAAGTTAAAAGACTAAGACGTTAAAACCTAGAAGTTACGATTAAATTCAAAATGCATAAAGATTAAAGAAAGTTAAAAGAGTTAAAAAAACTAAATAAGATTAATATCAAAACTAAGTTAATATAAGCTAAAAAAAAGGTTTTACAAGTTAAATAGGTATATAATCAAAAAGTTTAAAACTTAAAAACTTAAAAAGTTAAAAATTAAAAAGTTAAAATCTTAAAAGTTAAAATAAAAAAAATAAAAACTAAAAAAGTTAAAAACTAAAAAAGTTAAAAACAAAATGTTAAAAACTTAAAAAGTTAAAAACTTATAAAGTTAAAAAGCTTAAAATGTTAAAACTTAAAAAATTAAAATTACTCAAAAAGGAGGACAAAGAATAAATTCTAAAAATGGCATTCAAAAGTTATAACTAAAAAAGTTAAAAACTGAAAAAGTTAAAAACTAAAAAAGGTAAAAACTGAAAAAGTTAAAAACTTTAAAAAGTTAAAATCTTGAAAAGTTAAAAACTTAAAAAGTTAAAAACTTAAAAAGTTAAAAACTAAAAAAGTTAAAAACTAAAAAATTTAAAAACTTTAAAAGAGGAGTGAAACTAAATAAATGTTTAAAAACATAAAAAGTTAAAAATTTGAAAACTTTAAAAGTTTAAATAATTTAAAAGGTTATAAAACTTAAAAACTAAAAACTAAAAAACTGTTTCAACAGTTCTTTGTTTTGGTTTGGAAAGTTGATTCCGAAGTTAAAAGTTAAGAATTAAAGACTGTTATAATGTTATAGACATAACCAGAGTTATTTGAGTACAATATTAGGTTAAAAACGTTTGCTCTATCCATGAAAGCAAAAGCAGTTTAAAAACTAATTTTCGATAAATATTTTGTGAGGGTCACAGCTCATGTTAAAGTTTAACAAATTATAAAAATTAAAGACCTCTAGTATTGCAGAAATTAATTATAAAAAGATGACCTTGATAAAAAGACTAAAAAAGTTAAGACTAAAAAGACTATAAAAGTTAAGACTAAAAAGACTATAAAAGTTAAGACGTAAAATACTTAAAAAAATGTAAAAACTCAGCTAAATTAAAAACTTAAAAAGTTAAAACGTTGAAACGTTTAAACTAAAAAAGTTCAGCTTTAGAAGAAGCTAATAACTGCACGACAATGAAACTGAATATAAGTTAATTAAAAAACCATTAATAGGAAGAAGTATTCAAAATTCAACAATAAAAAAGTTAATACTAAAAAAGTTAAAAACTAAAAAAATTAAAACTAAAAAATTTAAGAAAGTTAATAAAGAACTAAGAAAACTAGTCACTATCGATCCTTAAATATCTAAAACCTTAAGAAAAAGTTTTCAACCTAGAGAATTTCAAAATTTAAATCATCTAAAACAAAACCGCAAGTAAACCTAAGGATCAAGTTAAAAAATATTAATAGTTAAAAAAGTGTAATAAAGTAATCATTATTAATAAAGTTAAAATGGTTAGTAAATAAGTTAAAATGATTTTCGATGAAGTTAAAAAACTTTAAAAACTTAAAAACAATAAAGGCATAACTATAAATAACTATATAAAAAAAAAAAAAATTTAAAAAAGTTAAAGAAAAATTTATAGTTAAAACTTATAAAAGTTTGAAAAACCTAAAATGTTAAAACTTGAACATTTAAACTTAAAAGTTAAAAAACTTTAAAAATGTATGAAGACTTAAAAAGTTAAAAACTTAAGAAGTTAAAAACGCAAGTTATGTTAAAAAATAATAAAGTTAAATTGACTTTAGAAAAAGGTTAAAAACTTACAAAGTTTAAAAACTAAAAAGTAAAACAAAAAAGTTCAAACTCGAAAATGGGTTTGGATAAAAAAGTAAAGATCTTAAAAAGTTAAAATACCTAAAAAATTATAAAACTTAAAATGTTAAAAATTTGTAATAATGTTAAAATCTTATATAATGAAAATTAAAAAAAACTAATTAAAAGATTTAAATAAAGTTAAATAACTAAAAAAAAAGTTTAAAACCTAAAAAGTTAAATACTTGAATTGGTTGAAAACTTATAAAAGTTTTTCAAGTAAATTGATAAAACTTATTAATATGTTAGAAAACGGAAAAAAGTTAAAAACTATTTAAAAAGTTTTAAAACTAAAAAGTTAAAACTAAAAAGTTAAAACTTAAACAAGGTAATTAAACACTAATGTTAAAATACTAAAGAAAACTTATAGAGGGATAAAACTTTCCCAACTTACTTATTTTAGGTCTTTTAATAGTAAAAATAGCTTAAGAGGAGTTGTATAGAAACTAAAAGATGTTAAAAACTTAATTAAAGTTTAAATAAGGTTCCGATTTTGTTAGTAAAAAGATAAAATGTTTAAAAAACTTTAAAAAATTTAAAACTAAAAAGATAAACTTAAAAATGTTAAGGTACACTTTATATACAAAAAAAGTTAAAACTAAAAAAGTTAAAAACTTAAAAAGTTAAAAACTAAAAATGTTAAAAACTTAAAAAGTTAAAAACTAAAAAAGTTTAAATCTTTAAAAGGTCAAAACTTAAAAAGTTAAAAACTTAAGCCTTAAAAAGTTCTCTTTAAAAGTTAAAAAAACGTTAAAGTTAAAATATCTTTTTCCAAAAGCTAACCTAAAAATGCTAAAAAAAAGTTATAAACTGAAAAAAGATAAAAACTATAAAAAGTTAGAAACCTTTAGATCTAGATCAAAGGTTGAAATATTATCATACATAAATAAAGTTAAAAACTTATAACAAGTTACAACACGTTATAAGTTAAAAACTAAAAAAGTTAAAAACTAAAGTTAATATCCTAATAAGTTAAAAACTAAAAAAGTTAAAAACCTAAAAAGTTAAAAACTTAAAACTAAAAAGTTAAAAACTTAAAAAGTTAAAAAGCTAAAGAAAGTTTAAAAACTTAAAAGAAGTAAAAAACTAAAATAAGTTAAAAACTAAAAATATTTAAAAACTAAAAAAGTTAAAACCTAAAAAGGTAAATAACTTTAAAAAGTTAAAAACTATAAAACTTAAAAATATATTTTAGTATCAGATTAGTGGCAACTGAAAAAAGTTTATAAATACTCAAAAAGGTAAAACAGTAACTTACATAGTATAAACAAAGTTTAAAACCAAAAAGTTTTAAGCTAATAATTAAAACTTGAAAAGTTCTTAACTTGAAAATTTCTTAAACTACAAATTAAAATTAATTAACAGCATTGAAAATTAATTGAAACAAGTTAAGTATATAAATTCTTAAAAGTTAAAAACTTTAAAAAGTTAATAAACTAATTGTTAAGTTAAGATAATTACCAATAGTTAAAAACTAATAAAAGGTAAAAACTAATGTTTGGTAAATAACCAAATAAAATTTAAACCTTTAAAAAATTTGAAAAATTTAAAAAAACTATAAAATTGTAAAAATGTTTAAAAATTTTAAAAATTTCATGTTTTAAAAATTTAAAGTTAAAAACTAAACAAGCTACTTAAAAAAGTTAACACAATGGAAGAATTTAAAACTTAAAAAGGTAAAACTAAAAGTTAAAATACTAAAAAAGGTAAAAACTTAAAAAAGTTTAAAACTTTAAAAGTTAAAAAACCTCAAATGTTAAAAAACTAAAAAGTTTAAAACTAAAAAAGTTAAAAGGACATATAAAAAGTTAAAAGAAAAAAAACTTAAAAAGGTAAAAACTAAAAAAGTTAAAAACTTTAAAAAGTTAAAAACTAAAAAATTAAAAACTCAAAAAGTTAAAAACTTAAAAAGTTAAAAACTTAAAAAGTTAAAAACTAAAAAGAAGTTAAAAACTAAATAAGTTAAAAACTTAAAACTAAAAACTTAAAAAGTTAAAAATTAAAAAAGTTAAAAACTTAAAAAGTTAAAAACTTAATAAGTTAAAAACTAAAAAAGTTAAAAACTAAAGTTAAAATCCTAATAAGTTAAAAACTAAAAAAGTTAAAAACTTAAAAAGTTAAAAACTTAAAAAGATAAAAAGTAAACATTAAAAACTTAAAAAACAAAAAAAGATAAAGTTTAAAAGTTAAAACTAAAAAAGGTAAAAACTAAAAAAGTTAAAACTAAAAAGTTAAAAACCTTAAAAAGTTAAAAACTAAAAAATTTAAAAACCTAAAAAGTTAAAAACTTAAAAAAGTTAAAAACTAAAAAGTAAAAACTAAAAAAGTTAAAAACTTAAAAAGTGTAAAACCTAAAAAGTTAAAAAAGTTATAAATTAAAAAAGTTAAAACTAAAAGTTTTAGAAACTATAAAAAGTTAAAACTTAAAAAGTTAAAATCCTTAAAAGTTAAAAACTTAAAAACTTAATAAGTTAAAAATCTTAAAAAGTTAAAACTCTAAAGTTATAAACTTAAAAAATTAAAAACTTAAAAAGTTAAAAACTTAAAAAGTTAATAATTTTAAAATTCAACAACTTAAAAATTAAAAACTAAAAAAGTTTAAAAAGTTAAAAACTAAAAACTAAATAAAAAAATAAAAACTTAAAAAGTTAAAAAATTTAAAAAGTAAAAACTTAAAAAGTTAAAAACTAAAAAAGTTAAAAACTTAAAAAGTTAAAAACTAAAAAAGTTAAAAACTGAAAAAAGTTTAAAAACTTAAAAGTTAAAAAAACTTAAAAACTTAAAAACTTAAAAAGCTTAAAAACTTAAAAAGTTAAAAACTTAAAAAGTTAAAAACTAAAAAAGTTAAAAACTTAAAAGTTAAAAACTAAAAAATTAGAAAACTAAAAAAGTTAAAAACTAAAAAAGTTAAAAACAAAAAGTTAAAACCTAAAAAATTAAAACTTAAAAGTTAAAAACTTAAAAGTTAACAGCTTCAAAGTTATAACACTAAAAAGTTAAAACTGAAAAAGTAAAAACTAAAAAAAGTAAAAACTGAAAAAGTTAAAAAAACTTGAAAAAGTTAAAACTTGAAAGTTAAAAAAAACTTAAAAAGATAAAAGTTAAATTGTTACAATAACTAAAAAAGTTAAGTAGTGAAAAAGTTAAAAACATTTTTGTGCCTCGTAAGTTATAACTAAAATGTTAAACCTAAAAAGTTAAAAACTTAAAACTTAAAAAGTTAAAAAGTTAAAAGGTTAAAAACTTAAAAAGCTAAAGACTAAAAAGTTAAAACTTAAAAAGGTAAAAACTTAAAAGTTAAAAAGTGAAAAAGTTAAAAAGTAAAAAGTTAAAAACTTAAAAAGTTAAAAACTAAAAATGTTAAAAACTTAAAAACTTAAAAACTAAAACAGTTAAAAACTAAAAAACTAAAAAAATTTAAAAAAGTTTTAAAAACTAAAAAAGTTAAAAACTTAAAAAGTTAAAACTAAAATGTTAAAACTTAAAAAGTTAAAACTTAAAAAGTTAAAAACTTAAAAAGTTAAAAACTTAAGAAGTAAAAACTCAAAAAGTTAAAAAAATAAAAAGTTAAAAACTTAAAAAGTTAAAAACTTAAAAGTTAAAAACTAAAAAAGTTAAAAACTTAAAAAGTTAAAAACTAAAAAGTTAAAAACTAAAAAGTTAAAAACTTAAAAAGGTAAAAACCTAAAATGTTAAAAACTAAAAAGTTAAAAACTAAAAAAGTTAAAAACTTAAAAAGTTAAAAACTTAAATAGTTAAAAACTTAAAAAGTTAAAAACTAAAAGTTAAAAACTTAAAAAGTTAAAAACTAAAAAAGTTAAAAACTGAAAAAGTTAAAAACTAAAAAAGTTTAAAACTTAAAAAGATAAAAACTTAAAAAGTTAAAAACTGAAAAAGTTATAAAATTAAAAAAGTTAAAACTAAAAAAGTTAAAAACTTAAAAAGTTGAAAACTAAAAATGTTAGAAACTTAAAAAGTTAAAAACTAAAAATGTTTAAATCTTTAAAAGGTCAAAACCTCAAAAGTTAAAAACTTAAAAAGGCAAAAACCTAAAAAGTTAAAACTTAAAAAGTTAAAAACTTAAAAAGTTTAAAACCTAAAAAGCTAAAAAAAGTTATAAACTGAAAAAGATAAAAACTAAAAAAGTTAGAAACCTTTAAAAAGTTAAAAACTTAAAAAGTTAAATACTTAAAAAGTTAAAAACTTAAAAAGTTAAAAACTTAATAAGTTAAAAACTAAAAAAGTTAAAAACTAAAGTTAATATCCTAATAAGTTAAAAACTAAAAATGTTAAAAACCTAAAAAGTTAAAAACTTAAAAAGTTAAAAACTTAAAAAGTTAAAAACTAAAAAAGTTAAAAACTTAAAAAATTAAAAACTAAAAAAGTTAAAAACTTAAAAAGTTAAAAACTAAAAAAGTTAAAAACTTAAAAAGATTTTTTTTTTTTTTTTTTTTAAAAACTAAAAATGTTAAAAACTTAAAAAGTTAAAAACTAAAAAAGTTAAAACTCAAAAAGGTAAAACCTTAAAAGTTAAAAACTAAAAAAGTTAAAAACTAAAAAAGTTAAAAACTAAAAAAGTTAAAAACTTAAAAAGTTAAAAACTTAAAAAGTTAAAAACTTGAAAAGTTAAAAACTAAAAAAAATTAAAAACTTAAAAAGGTAAAAACTTAAAAGTTAAAAACTTAAAAAGTTAAAAACTAAAGAAGTTAAAAATTCAAAAAGTTAAAAACTAAAAAAGGTAAAAACTAAAAGTTAAAAACTAAAAAAGTTAAACCCTTTAAAAAGTTAAAAAACTAAAAAATTTAAAAACTTAAAAAGTTAAACACTTAAAAAGTTAAAAACTTAAAAAGTTAAAAACTAAAAAAGTTAAAAACTAAAAAAGTTAACTTAAAAAGTTAAAAAATAAAAGGATTAAAAACTTAAAAAGGTAAAAACTAAAAAGTTAAACACTGAAAAAGGTAAAAACTTAAAAAGTTAAAAACTTAAAAAGTTAAAAACCTCAAATGTTAAAAACTTAAAAAGTTAAAAACTTAAAATGTTAAGAGACATAAAAAGTTAAAAAAAAGTTAAAAACTGAAAAAGATTAAAACTAAAAAAGTTAAAAACTTTAAAAAGTTAAAAACTAAAAAATTAAAAACTCAAAAAGTTAAAAACTTAAAAAGTTAAAAACTTAAAAAGTTAAAAACTAAAAAAAGTTAAAAACTAAATAAGTTAAAAAACTTAAAAAGTGAAAAACTTAAAAAGTTAAAAATTAAAAAAGTTAAAAACTTAAAATGTTAAAAACTTAATAAGTTAAAAACTAAAAAAGTTAAAAACTAAAGTTAAAATCCTAATAAGTTAAAAACTAAAATAGTTAAAAACTTAAAAAGTTAAAAACTTAAAAAGTTAAAAACTTAAAACTTAAAAAGTTAAAAACTAAAAAAGTTAAAAACTTAAAAAGTTAAAAACTAAAAAAGGTAAAAACTAAAAAGTTAAAAACTAAAAAAGTAAAAACCTTTAAAAATGTAAAAACTAAAAATTTAAAAAATTAAAAATTTAAAAATAAAACAAAAATACAACTTCCAAAAAGTTATAAACTAAAAGTTAAATAACTTAAAAAGTTAAAAACTCGCGCTAAACAAGTTAAAAAGTTAAAAAATGAAAAAGTTAAAACTAAAAAAGTTAAAAAACTATAAAAGTTAAAAACACTTTAAAAAGTTAAAACTTAAAAACGTTAAAAACTTAAAAGTTAAAAAACTGAAATAAGTTAAAAACTAAAAAAGTTAAAAACTAAAGTTAAAATCTTAATAGGTTAAAAACTAAAAAAGTTAAAAACTTAAAAAGTTAAAAACTTAAAAAATTCAAAACTTAAAAATTTAAAAACTGAAAAAGTTAAAAACTTAAAATGTTAAAAACCTAAAAAGTTAAAAACTTAAAACTTAAAAAGTTAAAAAAGTTGAAAGTTAAAAACTTAAAAAGTTAAAAACTAAAAAGTTAAAACTTGAAAAGTTTAAAACTAAAAAGTTGAAAAGTGAAAAAGTTAAAAACTTAAAAAGTTAAAAACTTGAACAGTTAAAAACTTAAAAAGTTAAAAACTAAAAAAGTTAAAAACTTAAAAGTTAAAAACTTAAAAAGTTAAAACTTAAAAAGTTAGAAACTAAAAAAGTTAAAAACTAAAAAAGTTAAAAACTTAAAAAGTTAAAACCTAAAAAATTAAAAACTTAAAAAGTTAAAAACTTAAAAAGTTAAAAACTTCAAAAGTTATAAAACTAAAAAAGTTAAAAACTGAAAAAGTTAAAAACTAAAAAAGGTAAAACTTCAAAGTATTGAAACGCTGTTGAAAAAGTTAAAAAACTTAAAAAGTTAAAAACTTAAAAAGTTAAAAACTAAAAAAGTTAAAAACTAAAAAAGTTAAAAACTAAAAAATTTAAAAACTTAAAAAGTTATAAACTAAAAATGTTAAAAACCTAAAAAGTTAAAAACTTAAAACTTAAAAAGTTAAAAAGTTAAAAGGTTAAAAACTTAAAAAGCTAAAGACTAAAAAGTTAAAACTTAAAAAGGTAAAAACTTAAAAGTTAAAAAGTGAAAAAGTTAAAAAGTAAAAAGTTAAAAACTTAAAAAGTTAAAAACTAAAAATGTTAAAAACTTAAAAACTTAAAAACTAAAACAGTTAAAAACTAAAAAACTAAAAAAATTTAAAAAGTTAAAAACTAAAAAAGTTAAAAACTTAAAAAGTTAAAAACCTAAAATGTTAAAACTTAAAAAGTTAAAACTTAAAAAGTTAAAAACTTAAAAAGTTAAAAACTTAAGAAGTAAAAACTCAAAAAGTTAAAAAAATAAAAAGTTAAAAACTTAAAAAGTTAAAAACTTAAAAGTTAAACTTAAAAAGT
>JABUQX010025337.1:7500-15000 GCA_015478945.1 Trachelipus rathkii | reverse complement strand
TAATTTCTTTTTTCTTTGTATTATATTCTTCTTCTTGGTTCTGTTTTGACTCTTTGAGATGTTCTGCATATCTCCTATGGGCAGCTTCTTACATTTGTCAACATTTATTGAGTAATATGAACTTTATGAAACATTTCATGAGATCTTATAGCATTGTGCCCTGTTCCTGTGAGAAATCAGACTATGTTCTTGCAGATTCTCTCTCCACTAAAATTGCTTAATTTATTAGAAACCCCCTTCCACTGTCGCATTTCCATGCGAAAATATCAGTCCTAAATTAATAATTGCCACAATTCCACATTAACATTGATTCCCAGGTACTATAGAGAAAAAACGTAGAGTCAGAGTCTCTTAGAAAGACGAATCACCATCCAAAAATTCATTTAGAATTTAATTCAAGGGTAGAATGAGCTTCACTGCAAGGTAGAGTGTATTGTGCTTTTGCTTTCTAGAAATATAAGGAGCAGGTCCATAGTTAATCACATATTACATTTCATCGGCCCATTTTAAAATTTGAAGCTACCGCCCTAACTGGAAACATTAATTTAAATGTTTCCTCTATATCTGCCACAAGTTTAAAAACATTTTATCATCCACCAACCTTTAATGCCCATACTATTTCAGATCTGTAACATCATCTTTAATGCAAAAGATGAAACTGATGATAAACTGATTTTGGTTAGTTATTAATAAACACTCAGGGCCATTTACAATCGGTTGAGTATGATTTGAAGTTGATTGGAATGGCATAATTTTCAGTGCACAAACTTTCACTAATATTTGTAATATTAGAACACGTAACGAAAAAGTTTTTCAGATTGCATGTTGGTCCTTGCTGAGTTTTGATTAATTCAAAGAGTTTCCATCTTGAATGTGAAACTATCGCTTTGGCGCCCCATGTTAGATAGATCAAAGTTTTTTTTACATACTTGACAGTATGCCTTGGAACTATCAGGTCCTTTACCCCACCTGATAAACTGTGGGGTCAGTTTGACGTCCAACCACTTGTCGTTAAAGTTAGTTTTTTATGTATTGAAATTCATTTATAAATAAAGTACACAAATACCTTTAACTGCACAAAAATCCAAAATCACTTCTTCAAACCTCAAAAAAAAAACACCTTAAAAAGTATAAATCCCTAAAAAGAAAAAGATATAAATAGATTAAGTCATAAGTCATACAGTCTGAAACACTTCCATACACCAACCACCTTCAATCAAAAGGATGAATTTGAAACAACCTCTAAGAACAGAAAAGAAAGAATAGTAGGTAATAGCTGAACTAAAAAAATAGAAAGAAAACAGGATAGAAGTATAGTTTATGAATGTATTCCTGCCCCTCCCTTTTCATTCACTATCAAATACAATCTCTTATCCACATTATACAGTCAGAAAAAAAAATATCACAAAATATGCAACTTGGTCCATGGATCATTCTTCATGTTTTGAAATTTTTAAAATTTCCCTGACTTTTTGGAATTTTAGAATTTCCCTGACTTTCAGCATATTCTAAAACGTTTCCCTGACTTTCCTGACCAATTTTTTTTTCCAACTGACTTTCACTGACCTTCCTGACTTTCCAGATTAGTGGAACCCTGATATACTATAATATTATATATATATATATACTATTATATAATATATTTATTTATATATAATATATATATATATATATATATATATATATCTTATCTATACACATTTTTTATATATTATATATATATATATATTATATATAATATATATATATATATATATATATATATATATGTTATTATTTCTTAAACATCCAGATTTTAAAAAATTTCCCATATCACCTTCTGTGATTGTTATGAAATTTGTCTCAAAGTATGGTCTGGGGTCCATTAGCTCCATAGAACAAATACTTTATCCAATATTGACCCCACCTGATACCCCCAGCTCGAGGTGGCCTCTTTCAATTGTACAAGAAGGCATGTTGAGATGGCTCTAGTTCAGCAGGAAATGGTCACAGAAGCACAAAAACATTCTCTATTTTACACTATGATGCTTAGATTCCAAATATGACGTCCATTTTCCTCCAAGATTCATGGTTGTCTGATTTTTTTGTGCTTGAAAATAGGGAAAAATGCAAAATGGACGTTTAGGCACAAAACTTTGATGCATTGCAGTCTGAGAACTATGATATCGACAGGTACCATATTGTACTCTTATACTTACATATATATAGTGACTATTACTGTAAAAGCACAAGTTCATAATGTTAACTCTTTCTGAGGTACAGGGCCAAATGCAATAGTTGGGTCATGCAAAAACCGAAAATGTTCCATGTTCGAACCTCTGAATGACATTGATCATAGTTTAAATTTGCATTTTACTAATATTCATTGCAAAGAGCATAAAAAACTATATTATTGAGCAAAATATGATTATGGTGTCAAAAGCCTTTCCCTGAAAATTCGCACCCCCAAAATATGGCATTTTTCCACCAAAAAATCCTGCCTTCCTATTAA
This sequence comes from Trachelipus rathkii, assembly GCA_015478945.1. Taxonomy (NCBI): domain Eukaryota; kingdom Metazoa; phylum Arthropoda; class Malacostraca; order Isopoda; family Trachelipodidae; genus Trachelipus; species Trachelipus rathkii. Next base: position 12,509 of record JABUQX010025337.1, on the reverse strand, counting down.
TTTATAATTTTTAATTGTTATTTTATCAGCTAGACTATGGGCTTTCCACCAAAAACGTCTTAATTCCTTTAGGACATTTATTTAGCACAAGGTTTGTATATTTCGAAAGGAAACCTATATTTTGTTTATTTTACAGAAATCTGATGTCTGACCTAAACGTAAAATAAAATAATTGCATGAATCTGAAAACTTGTAATTCCTGCATTGGTCCATGGTGCTTTATGCCACATTCCAAGTGATTTAATACATATGGAACATGTTACCCCATCGCCTAGGGGCCACACCTGATAGCCAGGCAGGTCCAGCCACAGGCCCTCCCATCCACCTTCTGGTTTGTGTGTGATCCGAAACAAATGACAATGAAGGACATTAATTTTGCATTTGCAGATACTTCTTATTAATTTGTATTGCAGTTTCCTTATCAATACTATAGTTTCTGCCTAATGATGATGCAGTTGGTGCTGGAGTAATGCTAATTATGTGTTTTTCAGGGACCCAACATACGTCTCTTCGATTTTGGCCAGTAAAATGTCGTACCAGGCCCATTTGGATGCATAAAACTGATTTGTGCATCTTGCTCTTCTACAGACACCTTACACACATTTCCAATCCACCACTTCGTCTCATAAATACATGCAACATATTGACCTGGCTGCAATTTAGTACAACTTACCTGTACATGTTCCTTTGTAAAAACATTTGCAATAAATGACACAGAGTCACTGGACACTGCTAACTCTTAAGTCTGGTACCATCTATAGGAGAAAAAAAATGATTGTCACGTGTTCCACTTACTGTATGTGCTTTGGCAAATCTCTCATTTTGTTGTGGAAAAATAGCTTCAACCTCGTTACTTTCCACCAAAAACGTCTTAATTCCTTTAACTTTTTGAGAAAATTTAAACAGGTCATGAGCAGTCAGTATATGGCCATGGACAGGGTGCTGCAGACTTTCCCTTTGGGCCAGTCTCTTAATCGTAACACCAATACCATCACATGCTGACTTACCATGTGATGTTGCAAAGAAACTCCAGTCAGCAGTTATTCCATGGTCATTCAGATGACAGCAAAGGTTAGCAAATTTTTTTTAATTTTTGTACTGTGCTACACACACTTTGACATGCAACTGTACCATTCTTCCAAATATAAACTGCAAATGGATGAACTGTTGACTGATTGTTTTCCCAAGTGAGTAGTTTTCAGCAAAGTCCATAATTATAATCAACTCTTGTGGCTGGAGGTTTTCCTTTAGGTTCTTTAGATATTGTGTTTGATGTTTTGCAATGTAGTGATGTGTAGATAAATTGGAGATTTTTTCACCCAAGTCACCAATAAACTCTTCAACTGTATGTGTAATTGATATGAGTGTGTCTCTGTCAGTATGAACCCATTGCTGAAATTCAACTACGTCATCAGGAGGTGTGTCTTCTGCTGTAAGTATTTGCCAAAGGTATTCCGTAGCTCCTCCTTGGCCTGGTATGCTTCACAACTATGAAGCATACATTACTTTGCCTCCATATTGCAAACTGTTTTGCTGACAAACTAATATTAATGTTTTTTTCTTTCTTTTACAGAATTATAATCAATAAAGTATATACACAATTTTTTGGTATATATATACACAAAGTTTTTTGTATTCATCCGTTTTCATCGATATTCCGTCAAGCATGAGTTTTACATTCTGATGAATCATGCATACACACACTATGGGTCCCTGCAGTTCCCACAGTAATACATCACTTAGGCCTAACCTGAAAAAACTATGAAATGCTAATTTTTACTGTAGGTTATGCCTTATGAAACTCCACATACAGCTCTTTTATATTACATAACAAAAGGTATTTCTGTTTTTCTTGTTTTACACCATCAATACATTAAGATATTTTATCTTTCATGCCTGGACACATTCTGCTGTATTCTTCATCCATATAGAAATTGTGAACAAGGTCTTTGGTTGCTGAAGACAATGGTCTTCCACGCTTCTTCTTAGGTATTGCAAGAATCCCTTCTTTCTCGATTAACATGTTAGCTGTTCTTACCATTCTTTCTGATACCTTGAATTCATTCATTATATTCTGAATACTCCAACTCTTTGGGTGCAAGGTCAGGATTTGTATCTTTTCTGCTTTGGTAGAGCATTTTTCCATCTTAGTTTTTATTCTCTTCTAAGAAAATATGTATTGAATTCATTTACGTTTTTGACATTCCTATTCTGTGTGCTCTCGATCGAACTATGACCTTGTTGAGTATATTACCTTTTATTGCTTATAGTCTATATTGCTATCTCTTTTATAGATGTTGCACACCTACTGTCACCTTCCTTTTGCAAACTTCTTGTGTCTCCTGTTCGCTAATTTTGTTGCAAACTTTAATGGTGAAATGCCCATTGCGGTAGCAATCGTATTAACAACATCAGTTGCCGCTACCATGGCTCAAACGGTAGAGCGACGGAGTCGCATGGCAAGGTCGCGGGTTCGAATCCTAGGTAGAAATTACCTAGAGAAGTTCCTCTCCTTGAATAGGGCTATGCCCGTGAGGTGTGAACTTTAAAAAAAAAATTAAAATTTAGTTACTTCCATATCAGTATCCAAGGTTGAATCAATCTGGGGTGACTCAAGTATTCTATTTATGATTTCCTTTCTGCATCACGGGCAAAGTATGTTCTTACCCACATAATATTCTCTACATGTCAATGATCTGAGTTGTTCGGCTTGTGTCGATTGTCAGGTATGACAGCTGATGAGAATCTGTTTTGAATGCGGTAGTCCTAATGGATTATAGCAATATCTGTCCTTTTCTGACATATTGTGTATTTACTTTAAATATATTATTAAAGATTATTTCTCTTTCTTTCTTTCTTTATCTACCTTATTTTCCCAAGATTGGGAGTAAGGAGCGCTACAAGCATCGGAAAAGAAAAGCAATAGGAGAGTATGACAAATGTCGAAAAGAAAACCCAGCCTTACCGCCCCTCTCTGACAGAAAAATACACTCTGAAGCTTCATGGACCGCGACGACCCTCACTATGGTATCGTCAATGAAGGGTTCATCCCTTGGGCCCAGGTGGGCCACAAACCATGCCCCCATACAAAACCCCGCCATTCTCTCCTATCATACACCTTTATTCTCGCCTCTGCCAAACTCGCATTTCTCTCCTTCAGACATTCGTTCACCGACTCAATCCACTTTCTTTCGGTCTCCGGCCGGATCGGTTCCAACACACTCTCACTATTACATCGCTTACAAACGGACTATCATTCATCCTTTCCACGGACCAAACCATTCCAACATACTTTCATTTATTCCTCATTTACCCCTTTCTTCACACCACACAACTCGCTAATACGTTCATTTCCTCATTTTATATAGATTCTTCTCACACCTAGCATGCCCCTAAAGATTGTCCATCTGAACACATTGAACTAGATCTATATTTTCTTATTCCAGACCATAGTCTCACTATCATTACAATAACACAAGTAACAACATACCCTCATGTTTAAGACTCTAGCGCACTCAGAACTTAGTCCCTTTACATTCACCAAAACGAATTAATTGCACCTAGCATTTGATGTCAATTTCACCCCCACAGTCTTTCGGATAGAGTGTGGCTATTCCAATTCGATGAGCCGTCCCTTCTCATTCCAACACTCTCCATGAGTTACCTTAAATATTTAAACTCAGATACTGGCTCCAGCTGCTCACATCTAAATAACTTCACACTTGAGGACTATCCTCCACTCACACAACCATAACCTCTCTTATCTACGTTTACTTTCAAACCCCTCCTTTCTACACACCCTGCCAAATCTCTCTACCAATCCTCTCAAACTCTCTTCAGATTCGCCACACAAAAAAAAATCATCCGCATATAATAGGTAGGGCACCCTCCACTCATCTCCATTCTCCATCATTCTAACACCATTTCCTGCCATCCCCACCTCGAAATTCTTTCATAACCCCATCCATATACAAATTGAATAACCAAGGAGACATAACACAACCCTGTTTCACTCCACTATTAATCCTAAACCAATCACCATTGACACCATTTATTCTTACACATGCCTCACTATCGTCATACATACTTTTGATTCCATTCAGGAGCCTACCACCAACACCATATATCACTAATACCTGCCATAAAGCTTCCCTATTAACTCTATCATACGCCTGTTGTAAATCCATAAAACCTAAATATAATTTATTCTTCTTCTCCCTCATTTTCTCAATCATTTGTTTCAATGTAAAGATTTGATCCACACATCCTCTACCCCTCCTAACGCACCTTGTTCTTCACAATCAGTCCTTCAGTCCCTCGATGCACTCTTTCGACCAAAATACCAGCATATACCTTTCCCTACAACACTCAATACTTATTCCCCTATAATTTCTACAGTTCCCCTTTTCTCCCTTACCCTTATATAAGGGTACTATTACCGCTCTCCTCCAATCCCTTGGAACTATACCCTCCATAAACGCTTTATTACACAACTTCCAAATCCAATCAATCACCATCTCGCCTCCGCTCTTGATTATTTCATAGTAATTTCATCTATACCTTGCAATTACCATTGCTTCAGATCTTCGTGCACCCTACGCCATTACCTCCTCCTACTAATAACCTCATCCCAAAATTACCTTTTCCTTCTTGCTACCCATCGAAAACCACCACACATTCACTAAACACCTTCATCATTATCTTGTTAATATGTGCAGATTTTTCGAGAGTGTTCTCGTGCCACACTCCCTCACATCCATTTCATCAGTTACAAAAGCATCACCCCTATTCATTATTCTGAAGCAATTCCCCTATTCTCACCCCCCCCCCCCCCCCTATTCATTATTCTAAGCAGATTCCCCTTATTCTCATTCTTAACCTTTCGCGCTTCCTTAAAGATTATTATTATATATTATTATTTATAGGTTATGTATTATATTGTGTACATACTTTTTTGTTTATAGTTCTGTAAAAGAAAGAAAAAAACATTAATATTAGTTAAAACAAAT
>JABUQX010025337.1:0-2500 GCA_015478945.1 Trachelipus rathkii | reverse complement strand
ATATATATATATATATATATATATATATATATATATATATATATATATTAGTATATATATATATATATATATATAAATATTATATATATATATATATATATATATATATATATATTATATATATATATATATATATATATATATATATATATAGATATAATTATATATATATATATATATATAATAATATATTATATATATATGTGCAGTATATACCGGTGTATATATATATATATTATATATAGTATATTATATAGATTATATATAATAATATATATATATATATATAATATTATATATAATATATATATTATATATATATATAATTATATTATTATATATATATATATATATATATTATATATAGTATATAATATACCAACCATCATCATCCACCCCACTTCCTCTCCCCAAGACTGGGGTAAGTTGCTCAAACATGCACCGGAAACAGAAAAGTCGTAGAAGAATATGACGCAAATCGAAAAAAAAAAGCCAGTCTTACCACCCCCTTTATACATTTTAGTGAGAAACTCGTCGCAGTCAGAAAATTCACTCTAGAGCTTCATGGGACCGCGATGGACCCTCACAATGGCATCTCGTCACAAATGTGAGATTCCATTCCCATTGGCCCAGGTGGGCCAACAACCATTGTCCTCCCTCAGAAAAAGCCGGCCATTCATTTCTATTATGCACCTTTCTTCTCGCCTCTCCAAATTCACATTTTTCTCTCTCCAGGCATTCCTTTACTGACTGAATCCACTTTTTTTTCTTCAGCCTCCAGCCCGGTCGATTCCCAGCAACTCACCACAATACATGCCGTTAACAACCGGCTGTTCATCCATCCATTCCACACTGCCCAAAACCATCTCAACGTCTACTTTCACTTTATTTCTCTCATTTTACCCCTTTCTTCACACCACAACACTCTCTAATACGTTCCTCATTTTATAATTTCTTTTCACACCTAACACGACCCTAAGATTGTCCATCTGAACACATTGAACTTTTAGATCTATACTGTCTTATTCCAGACCATAGTCATCACTACTAACATTTTAACACAGGTTAACAACATAACTTTATGTAAGATCCCAGGCGCACTAAAGCTTAAGTCCCTTACAGCCAAACAACAATTTAATTTGCACAGCCACCTTCCTCCATTCGCAACTTTCCTACTAAACTCTGTGCATCATCCGTTCACTTTTTATCCAACATATATCCTAAATATTTAAAAGTCAGACACTTGTTCCAGCTGATCACCACTAAACATAACTTCACTCTGAAAGACTTTCCACCCTCTGCAACCATAACCTTACTCATTTCTTCTATGTTTACTTTCAAACCCTCCTTTTACACACCTACCAAATCTCTCTATCAATCTTCTCAAACTCTCTTCTGATTCGTCACACAAAAAACCAAATCATCCACCACATATATATATATATATTATATATATATATATATATTATATATTATATATATTTTATATGTATTAATAGTTTTATATAAATAATAATCCCCCCAGTCGGTCGCTCACCTTGTAGTGGTTGGGGGGCTCTCTGGGATGCTGTTGGGCGGGATATACGGATATACCACCCGCCCTTCAGCGTCCTAGAGCGAAGAGGCGTTTTTTTTTTTTTTATTTTTTTTTTTTCTTATTTTTTTTTTTCTCAGAAGCGTAGAATGAAACGCATGACACCCTTCCTTACGGAGGGGGCATCTGGCGTCATCTGTGCTGAAGGGGTGTGAGCCGCATCACCTGTTTGTGATTCGGTGCACACGACCCAGCACCAGGTTTGGGTCTTTTTCCCTGACCCCTCTGGAACATCTATAATAAGAGACTCCCCGCCGCTTAGCGCGGTCCTCCGGGCACAAACCTCATAGGGCTCGACACCCATGAGGGGGACCCCTTTAATATAATATACACATGGATAACCTTACGATGCCTCGGAAACTGATGGATTTAAAGATTCCCGAACCTGGACCGATAAATGGACTTACTCTTTTGAATTGCACTTCGAACATTGATGCCGTGTCTCCCCCACTTCACCTGGAAGGCCTCTGCCTGTCTCCGGCGATCAGTCGCCTGGCACGCCCCCCGCATCCCAGGTGCCCAAACGTTCGGGGCAATCCCGCAAAGGTGCCCCTCGTCACAGTCGTTCTCATTCGTTTACTCCATATGCTGCACCCCCTCCAGGAATGTCAGCAGATACATCATTCCCGATGTATCACATTCTGCGATCCACTACCTCCAAAGCTCTTACTGAGCACAGAACCATTCTTCTTAGTAATGCACTTGAAAAAGCTTTAGGCGTTGAAGATCCTCCAGTCACGATTAATGACAGAAATGAGGGTCCATTCTCGTACAGCTACTACCCGATATCCCAATAGTTCTATTTCTGTCATTCCCAACGTCTCTTGCAGATATTCCTCTTATTTCTACTCCCGATGAAATAAGGAAACACATCTAAAGGCACCATTTACTGTTACGAACAGAAAG
>JABUQX010025336.1:22500-27500 GCA_015478945.1 Trachelipus rathkii | reverse complement strand
TATATATATATATAATATATATATCAAGTCAAAAGTTTGTCGTGAATTTCAACTACCCTAAAAGTGAAATTCCATAAGTCTGAATTCAGGTCTTTTCGAGACTTATCTAACCCGCTTTTGCGAGTCTCCATTCACTTGGCACGATGCACTTTGTAGGGGCAGTTCAAAATCCTAGGAGGGGGAATAAATGGAGAGAGAGAGAGGAGAGAGAGAGAGAGGAGAGAGAGAGAGAGAGAGAGAGGGGGCTTTGGCCTGCTTTCTGGTCATGGATTCTTATCGATTTCACGTTCTCGCAGTGAGAGAAAGAATAAAACGCTTTTTTAGCGAAAACCAGCCATAAGAAATGAGGAGAGGCAGGAGATGCCTCCAAACTTCCTCCTTGCGCTCTAAGAGGCCAATTGCGAGTAATGAGGAGCTTATATCTCAAAATTCTATATCATGTGCTTTTATAAAATCTTCTATACTCTCACGATTCAAACAATGACCGTAATTTGTACTGTATATATATGTTACCAATTCCTTTCGTTTATATTCTTTACAGGGCACAAAAAACACAGGGCTTTTTGCTTTATATATATATACATATATATATATCTCATACTCTATATATATACCTACTCTATATCTGCTGCTATACTATACCCTACGCCATATACTGCACCTCTCACCACCCTATATAGGTAAGAAGCACTCTTGAATTCAGAGACTGGAATTGAACGAGAACGGCTGACCTGCCTGCCAGCTGGTTTTACTTCCCTCAGATGTTGTGGTACATTGGTAGTGTGCTTTGGTAATGCAATGGGTTAACTTCCAGCATCACTGGCGATAGACTGGCAGTAAGCCCAGTTTAGTCGTTAGGCCCGTGTGACAATAGCTTTGCGGGTAGTTCCACCCAACCAGGGTCACGCGTGGTTTCAGTAAAACCCTGCGACATGGCATGACAACCTTCTTAAGAGAGAGGGACGGTTTATATATAACCATATATCTCTCTTATAGCATATATATCTTTATATATACTATATATATATATATATATATATATCATATATATATATGTATATATATATATATATATATATAATCTATATATATATATATTTATATATATATATATATATATATATATATATATACATATAACATATATATATATATATATATATATATATATATACTACTCTTCAAAATTAACGCACCACAAGGCTACTTTCATATTTGCCACCACTCACTGCTCCCTGCATCTATATATATATATATCTTCATATCTGTATGCTCTATCTTTATGCTATGCTGCTGCTGTATATATATATACTCATATGCCCATATATATATCTCTGCCTCTATATATATGCCATGGTGACAAGTGCTGGAGTTATCTCTTTCTTCTTCCTCCACTTCACGCAGGTTACGCGGTTTAAGTTCTTGCTCCGCGTAGCTTCTTTGGTTTCTTGCAGTTTTCTCTCTGGTGGGTTGTAGCTACTTGCGCTAATCTGGCTGCTTTTACGCGGCTAGTTAACCATCAACATGTCACTTAACCCTTTTTCTAAAGGCACTTATATCTTTATTACAAGGGAAGCCAATCTCAGTTTCTGGTTGATTGGATATGGGGATATTGCCAATCAACATTAGCTTTAACTATAAACAAGCTATTCTCTGACTTTTTGGCTAAATACATAATTTTTATGTGACATTTCTCATTACATCTAAAATCATGCTCTGAGTTTGCAAAAAAATAATTCTGGTCAAATGCGTGTAATGAAATACATAGACAAAAGAGCACAACAAAATGTACAAAAATCAGTATTTGCATAATTTTAACAAATATAATAAATCTGCTCCACCATAGAAAAAAAAAACAGATTCTAACAAACAAATATTATATAATAACATATTCCGGAAATGGTATCTAAAATACAAATTAAAAAGATATTAGATAGAATTTAAGTAAAGATAAGAATAAAATCATTTTTACTTATATTTACTTTCTCGATTTTCGCTTTGCAGATTCACTTGTACTTTAAAACAATATATTTTATTGGTAAGTATTATAATCAGTTATTTGTTTAAACGCATATGAACGCCAGTGGAGAAATTACTTATAAAATATACTGTATGACATAGAATACTACATATAGTATGTCTTTAACCGAAAACACTTTGAGCGCTTTAAATACTTATTTTACTCCCTTGCCAAACTCGCTGATTAATCACCAGTAGCAACTAGCTAATACTTTTCTTTGTGTTATTATTTTTAACTGTAATTCACTTTGTTCAGATGTGATCAGTAGATTAGTATGCCCACCATTAAAGCGAATCATCATCTGGAGTTGAGGGAACCATTCGTGGTGAATCCACATTTGATTGAGGACCATCCATGAAGGTAAATCATCCGATTGAGAACGCGCAGTGAAACGTATGAGCACGATGTTCGTTCTCTCAATTTTCAAATTTGAGAAGAAACTATGAATCATAGCAGGAGGGTAATATAGTGATAGTGGTGGCAGAGTGCCTCATTTTGTATTAAACACGTATACTTTATTGAAATTGATTCTTCTCCATTCTTCCAAGATAACCAATATATATCTCTATATACTTGCCATATCCTGCATATATATATATATACCCTGCTCTCTCTTATATATACATATATATATGCTCTACTACTCTATATACATACTATATATCTTTACCACCATATATATATATATATATATGTATCCCACCATATATATATAACCATAACTATATATATATATATATATATATATATATATACTCTTTATATCTGCTATATATCGCAACCGGAAGTGGAATTTGTTTGTAATTATATTGTACACACTACGAAGCCTGTACTGATGGTGTTCACTTCGTCAGGTTTTTATCATAATATTACCTCCAGTAGCAGTGGTAGCTGAGGTGTCAATTGATTTGAGATATATGCCATACATGAGGAATGAATAACAACATTTGCAACCAGGGTTGAGAAGATATAATCTTTGGGTCCGCACCGGCCAGAAAATACTGTCCAGACCTGGATCAGAGGGAGCCATGCGAGATCCAGTGAGTCTTGTCGCAGACATGGGTATTAACTGGTAACGGATGTTTCATCTCCCACCGATCTGGTGCTTGGAAAGGAAAATAATTTATGTCTTAAAAATTGGCATTAGAGACAGACTGAAAATGGTCTACGTCAAATAGCCTAATATCTTTCATGCGATGACCATGACCTAATTTCTCGCCGTCTTCGCCAATCTGATGTGTTGCTTGAAGATTTTCGTAACTGTGATATCTTGAAATTAGATATCAATGATGACGGAATCAGCCATGTAAAACTGAGGCCTGTACCTGAGGTATTAACAGGTGAGGGGCCGATGTTCCAAGTCTACTGCTGGTCTCTATTTTTCTAATGTGCTGGATACCTTCTTCTTCGAGGCGATACTTCTGCCAGAAGTTGTTGGTGATGAGATGGGTATGGGTAGCTACTTTTGGCATTGGTCTCTAAAGAGGCGATGATCAATTTCTTCTTTGCTAGGGCTGCTGCGGTTGTCTACCGTTAGAAGGCATCTTCTTCAGAGAGAGAGAGGAGAGAGAGAGAGAGAGAGAGAGAGAGAAGAGAGAGAGAGAAGAGAGAGAGAGAGAGAGAGAGAGAGAGAGAGAGAGAGAGGGGTTTCTTCCTCTTTATATCTTGAGCTTATTTGGTCTTTCTGTTTAGTCACCGTATACTTAGCTAGAAGCGGATTGTCTTCTTCTTGCAGTACCTTGGGAGGACTCTGCCTGCGCTGCTAGAGGACAGAGAGGAGCTACATACAACAGGTCACCTTTGGGAGAACTGCTTGCGAGGAAAAGTCCCAACACAGGGAATGTCACAGTTACCAGAACTTTATCTTGAGAGGGCTTAATACTTGAAGGGGCTTTAGTTTGGAGAGGGTGTTAGCTTCTGGGTCCTCTTCAATATAAATAGCAGAATATTGGGAGTTATCTCTTTTTTTCTTCCCTCCACTTCACCGTTGAATTTGGGATTGCTTTTCCGTGTTCCACGGCGTAATAATCCAGGTTGCGGGAGCTGAAGCTAGGCAATGCCAGCTGCTGGTTTTCTCACGGTGGGGTCGCCTTCACTGCACTAGGCTGACTACTTTCATAGCTAGTCAATATCAACTTATGCTCACACTTTAATCCTTTTTTTAAGCTGCTCTTTGACCCATGAGGAACAGCTCATTAATGGATTTCTGGTTTGAGTGATAGAATATTTTTAGTAAGCAGTAGCTTTAACATAAGCAGTATTCCTCTCTGACTTGCTGTTGTAAGTCATTGTTTTCCCATTCAATACATATTTTATGAGACACCACAAAATCAGGCTCAGTTTACAAAAAATGTTTACGATTAAATGCAAAGCAATGTATCCGCCGAGACTGAAGATAATATAGAAACCAGCTAAAAATCAGTTACTTGTTTAATAAATATATCAAATATTATTATAGAAAAACATAATATTATAATAAACTTAAATATTATATAATAGCGGTAAAAATGACAAACAAATAAAAATACAAAAAATTGGAAGGTATAAATTAGATTTAATTAAAGATAAAGATAAAATATTTTTATATATTATCGTTTTCTTTTTTATTCTTATTTTGAATATATTTTTATTTGGTTTACTATTCTAAACATTTATTTTTGAACACATATGAACATGATATGAACATTATATAAACCATATATAATAATAAGAGTACTATATTTATATGTATATATATATATATATATATATATATAACATATATATATATATATATATATCTTTGCTGCTATATATATACACATATATATATATATATATATATATACCATATATATATATATATACTATATACATATCAATTAGCTCCTGCCCAGCGTGCATGTTTGTGCAACGACCACTTTTGAACAACGACCAACGACCTTTTTTTCCTGATGTTTTGTTTTTTTAATTATTTGTCAGAAAATTTCACATTTACTCA
>JABUQX010025336.1:12500-17500 GCA_015478945.1 Trachelipus rathkii | reverse complement strand
CAATAAATCGATTTTCTTTTGGAATACTTTTTTTCCAAATATTTTGAAATATAAAAAATCAAATAATAATGAAATAACAATCTAAATATATAAAAATACTATTGAAGATATGTTGCTTCACATTTATTCGTTTTTCAGTCGTAGGCTGAGCATTGCCTGGCTACTTAATTTAGATTTTAGATGATAAAAATATCGTCAATTGCTTAGAGAAAATTATGAGAAGCTCGTTGTTATGTCTTTCCGACAGATAAAAAAATAAAAAAATAAAATAAAATAGAAATTAAAAACCCCTCCTTAGAATTTTCCACTGAATTCCAAATATGCAATTTGTTTTTACTGTAGGTGCTGCTTCGTTCTAAAAGTTACATGATGTGGCTTTGAACTTACTCGACCATATATATATATATATATAATAGCAATAATAACAATAATATATATATATATCTTTATATATATCTATATATACTCTGAAGTCACTGAATGTCTGGGTACTGTCGCTATTACTCTCCTCTCCTCATATGATTTGGTCGGAGCGATTGTATCCCAGTAAATGCGTATTTTATCATCTTCTAATATTATGGAAACTATTATTTTATATATTTCTCGATGTATGAAGCATACATTATATAATATAATTATATATAATATATATATAAGCCTCCTTATATACAATTTTCATATAAAATTCATATACACTTTTAATATTATTAATAATTATTAATAAATATAAAAAAAAATGGCAAACTAGCAGACGCACTTGCAAGCCGGCAGTCGGTAAAATAACAAATATAAAAAAAAAAATTTAATAGGCGAATTCTTTTCATATCCGTTTCAAAACGTGAGTTGAAACATACCTTGCAACGACGTTTTAGATATACAGATAATGTTAAATACATTTCTACATTCTCAAAATATATCGTTCATTAGACGTATGATATTCGTTTTAAAAAGTTGCATTATTATAGCAACGCGGATAGTGGCTTAATATGAATAGCGTTATATATATATATATATATATATATATATATATATATATATATATATATATATATATATAATATATATATATATATATATATATATATATATATATATATATAATAACATATATATATATATATATATATACATATATATATATATATATCCATATATATATAATAATAATATATATATATATACCATATAATATGCAAAATAACAACAGCACATATATATATATGAGTAAAATGTGAAATTACTACGACAAATGAATTAAAAACCGTTATGGTGATATAGGAAAAGGTCGTTGATTCGTTGTTCCAAAGGTGGTCGTTGCGCAAACAATACAGCAGAGGGCAGAGACCGCCACTGGTGTAATAATATAATATCTCTGTACTATATATATATATATCTTATATATATATGTATATATATAAATATATAATAATAATAATAATATAATATATATATAAATGTAATAATAATAATATATATATATATATATATATATCTATATAACTCTATATAATAACAATAACAATATAATATGTAATAATAATAATAATAACAATATATATATAATAATAATAATAATAATAATATATGTATATATATTTAGCGTACATACATATATATATATATATATATAATATAATAATATAATAATATATATATATATATATATATATATATATATGTATATATATATATATATATATATATATATATATAATAAATATATAATAATAATATAATAATAATAATAATATATGTAATGTAATAATAATAATATATAATATATAACTTTATATGTAATGTGAAATTATGGAAATATACGGTGTGTAATATGTAATATATATATATATATATATATATATATATCATACCATATATATATATATATTATGTGTATATATATATATATATATTTATATCTATAATATATATATAATATGTATATATAATAATATAATAATAATAATAATGTGTAATATTAATATATACATATATATATACAATAATAATAATAATAATAATAATAATATGTAATATATATATATATAATCATATATATATATATTATATATATATATATATATATATATATATAATATATATATATAAATATATATAATAATAATAAATAATATATAATAATAATATATAATATATATATATATATATAATAATAATATATATATATATGTTTAATATATAATAATTAATGTATATATATATAATATATAATAATATATATAAATATATATATATATATAATAATAATAATATATAATAATATATATATATATATATAATAATAATATGTATGTAATAATATAATAATAATAATAATATATATATATATATATATATAATATATATATGTATAATATAATAATAATACAATAATAATAATAATATATATAATAATATATATATATATATATATATATATATATATATATATATATATATATATATATATATATATATACTATATATATATATATATATATATATATATATATGTAAATGGTGCTGGTGGTAACCTCTTTCATGAATCAAAAGATGTATGACAGTGAAGCTTACGTAAAGAATAAATGGGTGGAAGGGTGTGTGGTTTAATGTTTAATATTAACGAAGTGAGACAGGGATGTGATATGTCTCCACAGCTGTTATTTAATTTGTATATGGATAGGACGATGAAAAAATTAAAGGTAGGGGTAGCAGGGGTAGGCGTTAGACTATTGGTGAATGGAAGATAGTGGAAGGTGCCCTGCTTAATGTACGCAATGGTTTAGTTTTATGTGGCGAATCTTAATAAATTTTGAGAATTGGAAGAGGGGTTTGGCAGTACATGTAAAGGAGAGATGCTTGAAAGTAGAAATGTAGAGAAGTAGAATTGATATTAGTGGTGTGGGAGTCCACGGTATAGATGCTGTGGATGATGAGCAAATGGAACTTAAGGTATCTAGTTTAAATATTTAAGGCTATATGTTGTTAGTTGAAAAGGAACAGGATGATGCAGAGTGTAATAGCAAAGTTGTATAGTAGGAATGTTTGCAGTGAAATTATATATATATATATATATATATACTAATAATATATATATATATATATATATATATATATATATATATATATATATAATAATAGCATATATATCTCTCTATATACCTACTCTTCCTCTCTCCCCATTGTGAATAGGAATGAATTGCTTTCGTAACTGATGAAGTGGATGTGAGGGTATGGGAGGCAACACTTTGAAAATCATCATATCTTTTATTGCGTGAAGAGGTGATTGTGATGTGTTTAATGGTGCAGAAGAAATAGGTATTTTGGGGATGAGGTAATTAGTAGGGAGAAGGTAATGGGTAGGGTGAGAAAGTTGAAGAATGGTAAATCTGCAGGCATAGATGAAATTACTGGTGAAATGATCAAGAATGGGGTGAGATAGTAGCCTAGACCAGTTGGGAGTTGCATAAAGCGTTAATGGACGATTATGACGCTAAAATAAGTCTCAGGAGAAAAGATAATATAAAATTAAGGGTACAAACACAAGCCTAAGAACTATGGTGAATTAGTTTATTAAGTGTTGTGGGGAAAACATATGCACTTTTATTTTGGTTGAAAGAGTACGTCGAGTGACTGAAGAACTGACTGATTGTTGAAGAACAGGCTGCATATAGAAGTGGTAGGGGCTGTGTGGATCAAATTTCTTCATTGAAAGAAATGAATGAGAGAATGAGAGAGAAGAAGAAGAATAAATTGTACATATAAAGGGAAGGATCAAATAATTTTAATTTCTAAACAAGTTTTTACCAAGAGGTTGGATTTTCAGAGGCGCTTTCGAAATATCTTCACTTCACCACAGTTTCTTTTTTGTTGCTTTATTTATACTAGTTTCGTTCGCCCCTGTATGGGTACCTCTGGCATCTTTCACTTCCACACAGCTCTCCTTGAAAAGGGGAGAGTGTTGGACTTTTCGTCATATCAACTCTCCTGCTCTCACTAAGCTCTCTTTACTCCATAACAACAGACACTGGTCTTCTCAACTCTTCACTCGCAAACCTCCTACATCGAGAAGAGCTCGTGCTTTACGCTTTGCAACAGAACTAATCCATTTTCTGTTCAACTCTCTGACCCAAGACTTTACCATTATGCTCAATCTTACACGTACTCCACTAGTAAAGTTTTGAATACATATCCTTCATCTATTTTTTCAACTACCCTTGACTTGCACACTTTTGAACGGCCTTGTATTGCGGTATGTCGGCAATTGAATTAGATCAGGCTTGGGAATTTAACTTAAATGGTTGAATTTGGTAGACCTCCGGCCTTTGTCAACCATCGGAGACATTATTAATATATTATTATAATATATATATATATATATTATATATATATATATATATATATTATATATAAATATATATATATTATATATATTAATATATATATATAATATATTATATATATATAAAATATATATAAATAATTATATATATATTATATTATATATATATATATATATATATATAATATATAATATATATATTATATATATTATATAATTATATATATATATATATATAATATATATATATATTATATATATATATATATATTTTATTTATATATATATATATATAATATATATTATATATATATTATTATATTATTTTATTATATTTATATATTTATATATATATATATATATATATATATATATTTATATTATATATATATAGATATTCGATAATATCTATCAAAACAGTTCTAAAATTATATATATATATATATATATATATATTATTGATATATATATATTATATATTATATATATATATATATATAATATATATATATATCATCACCACCCATCTTCTATTGAAACCATATATATATATATATTATATATATATATATATTATATATATTTTATATATATACTATATATATATATATATATATATATATTATATAATATATTATATATATATTGATATATATATATA
>JABUQX010025335.1:25000-32794 GCA_015478945.1 Trachelipus rathkii | reverse complement strand
ATTTACTAGCAATATATTAAAAAAAAAAAGAAAATCAAACCAGACAGTAACATAAGGTCATATTATTATATATATATATAGGTTATATATATTTATATTATATATATATTATCTATAATATATATATATATTCATATTATAATTTTATATATATATATATATATTCATTATATATAATATTATCATATATATAATATAATATACTATTCAACTATATATATTTATATATATCAGCATCCGAGAGTTTCAGGCATGTCTAGGAAACTAAACATCACGGAAAACTAAATACATTATCTTGATTCAGATATGTAATTATCATCGAAGAATTAAAATAAACAATTTATTTTATGTATATTTATTATATTTATCTTAAATTTTTGTAAAATCTTACACCTGGCTTTGCACGCTTTAAGAACTTGACCCTTTGAACACGTTGACATTAGTTTCTCGGAAAGCAAAAGGTGCCAATACACTTTTTTTTTTTTACGCTTGGAGAACACTGTTATTTTTTTCTTTTAATTCCTTTAGGGGGTTCGAGCCGACGGAGGGACCGAGGGGGGGACGAAGTCCGCCCCGTCGTCCCCCGGTAGGCCGAGAAACCGACCATCTATCCCATCGTTCTTGATTTACCAGGAGGTATTTTCGTTTAGTATTAAAAAAAAACATCAACATTTGGCACCTTTGCGTGTTTATCACTCCGGAGTAAAGCGCATCTTTGAACTTGTCAAAAAAGGTATTTTTTACATTTTTTACAATTTTTAATTTTGTTTAAAAAGCGTTTTTTTTTTTTTTTAATTTCCGGGTAATAAATGTCTGCTGACTTAATAAAATCGAATATTAATTTCGCTGTGACTGTATTTAGTTTTTCTAGTTTAGCATGCCTAAACCGTCATTCGGGAGCTGACATTATATATATATATATTTATATCATATTAGATATACTACATATTTATATATATATATATATATATATTATATATATTATTATATATATGATATGAATCATATATATCACTATATATATATATATATATATATATTATATATTATCATATATATACTATAAGTATATATAATATTATATATATATATATTGATATATATCATATATATAATATATATATACTATATATATATATATAATAATATATTTATATATAATATTATATATATATATATATTTTATATTATATATATATTATATATATTATATAGTATAATATATATATTATTAATAAGTTAATATACGGTATATTATATATATTATATATTTATATCATTATAATATACTATATATATACTAATTAATATTATATATACTTATTATATATATTTATATAATATATATATATATATCTATGAATATTTATATATATTAATATTATATATAACCTCTATATGTTTTTAGTAAAGTGTTGATTTATTTTTGTATTTTTTTTTAATATATTTGCTTTTTATGTTAACAAATACAATAAATTTAGATAATCTTTATGTTATATAAATTTATATGCTTAGAAGACATATTAAAAAAAAAAAAAAAATTACTTATTCTAAGGCGTTTAAAATTATACCGAATATTGAGAATGTCTGCTTCACATTTATTTGTTCCAATATATCATTGATCGGAATATGGGAATAGCCTTAGGCTGAACGAGCTAGATAACAAAATTATTAAGATGATAAATATCGTCTGGCTGCTTAGTGAAAGCAACTTAGAAGAGCGCCCGGATCGCTATTGCACGTTGCCTATTTTTCTCTTTGGACGCTGTGACGGAGCCTATTTAGGTGGTTTCTGGTATTTTCTTACACGAAAAGTACATATTTGAAAAATTATTCATTGGGTATCCCCACAATTGAAAAAATAAATAAAATAACAATATGTGCGACACCCACAATAATGTACAATTAAAAATGCCGAAGATTGCTGCCGCTCGGAAAACCAAATTCTTAACCAGAGTTCAAGGTTGTTCATAGCTACCTTGACTAAGTGAAAAATTTCACGAAGAAATTTTGCTACGCTCAAGGGTTCATTCAAAAACAAAAAATATCTCAAGGATCAATCTACCTTCGAATTTCCTTCCCCTCCATAAGGAATTGTGAGCTTATTCAGCTTCCGCTGTTGTCGGAGAGAGGATCTGCCTCCCAATCTCCTATTGCTTTACCCTCTCGGTGATTGGTACGTTTCTGAGTCTTTTCTAGTCATTATCCTCATTAGAGTTTATAAAAATTATAACTCTTTTAAAACTTCAATCTATCTCTAATAGTGGTAGGATTTCCTTTGGAGACATGTTCGAATATTCAACTAGATTATGTCGAATTGTTGCTGCACTGATTGCTCAGACTGTTACTCGACTGTTGCTCAACCGTTCGCTTGACTGACCAATTTGCTCCAACTGACTCTCGCGCTCGTTTGCACTGTTTCTGCTCGACTATGCTCGACTGTATGCTCGATTATTGCTCAACATTTTGATAGCTCGACCTGGTGCTCGGACTGCATTTGCTCAACTGATGCTCGACCTTCTCCTATGCTTCTTACAGGTATTTGTCTTCGATACATTTCCAGAGAACCCTTTCGACCATAGACAATCTTGATTGAAACTAAGTCTGTACAAACTTACTTTGGCTTTCTAGATTTTAATGTTTCGGCAATCTTCTCTCTCTCTCTCTGCTTCTCTCATCTCTCTCTCTTCTCTATCTCATTCTCTCTCTCTCCTCATTTCCTTTCCAAATTTTCCTTCATACTTATCTTCTATTTATTTTATCATTCTACTTCTCTCTCTCTCTCTACTATCTCTCTCTCTCTTTCTCTCTTCTCCTCTCTCTCCTACATTCTCCTCTCTCTCTCTCTCTCTTCTCTCTCTCTACTCTCTTCTCATTTCTTTCCGCCTGCATTTTCCTTTCAATTACTTTCTATTTTTCCTAATCACTCCATCTCTTTCTTCTCTTCTCTCTCTTCCTCTCTTCTCTCTCTTTTCTCTCTTCTCTCTTCTCTCTCTCATCTCGTACTCTCTCATTCTGCAGTTCTTTTTTCAATTTTACCCTTCTCTCTATTATCCACCAGCTCCTTTTTTTATCTCTCTCTCTCTCTCTGTTGTTCACTCTGATCTTCATACTCTACTTCTCTTTTTCTCTTTCTCTATCTCTTCTCTCTCACTCTCATCTTCTCATTCTCTCTCTATCTTCTTTCTATCTTATTTCTCATCGCATTTACCCCTTCTCTCTCTCTCTCATCTCTCTTCTCTTCTCTCTCTCTTCTCCTCTCTCTTCCTACTCACACGCTTTCTCTTCTCAACACTCTCTTTCTCTCTCTCTTCCTTCTTTGCCTTTATTAAAGTTTTCCCCAAATACTCTCTCTCTCTCTCTCTCTCTCTTTTTTTTTTGTGTCTGTATAGTGTGTTTGTTTTATTTTCACATTTTGTATCTTTCTAACAGTACTACATTTTATCTCTCTCTCTCTCTCTCTCTCTCTTCTCTCTCTCTCTCGTCTCTCTCTCTTCTCTCTCTCATCTTCTCTCTTCTCTCTCTCTCTCTCTACTCTTCTTCTTTCAATTATCTCTTATTCTTTCTCCCTCTACTTCTCTCTTCCTCTCTCTCTCTTCTTCTCTCTCCTACTCTCTATCAACATTCTCTTAGTTTCTCATTTTTTATGTCAATTTCTCTTTCTATCTTCTTGATTACTTCTTTTTCTTCTCATTCTCTCTCTCTCTCTCTCTCTCTCTCTCTCTCTCTCTCTCTCTTACTGCTTCTCTCTTCTCTTCTCTCATCTCTGTCCTCTGTATCTCTCTCATTCTGATTTCATTTTCTTTTCATTATTTGACTTCCTCTCTCTCTCTCTCTCTCTCTCTCTCTCCTCTCTCTCTCTTCTCTCTCTCTCTCCCATCTCTCTCTCTCTTAGAAACCTCTCTTTTCAATCTTCTTATCTACTTCAACTCTCTCTCTCTCATCTCTCTCTCTTTCTCTCTCTTGTCTTCTCTTCTCTCTCTCTCTGCTCATTATTCTTTTTCATTTTTACTTTCTTCTTTTTTCTTCTCTTCTTTCTCTTCGTTCTCTTCTCTCTCTCTCTCTCATCTCTTCCTGCTCTCTCTCTCCCTCTCTATCTTTCTCTCTCTCCATCATCTTTCTACCAGTCGAATGGTCGCTGCACTCTTTTTTATCTAATCTCTTCCTTATTTTGTTAATCCTTTCTCTCTCTCTTCTCCTCCTCTCTCTCTCTCTCTGCATCTCTTTCTACGCTGTCTATTCCTCTTCTTACCTCTCTTTTACCCTCTCTCTCTCTATCTTTCTCTCTCTTACCATTTTTCTTTCTTCTTCTCTCTCTCATTTCTTTTCAATTTGCTCTTTCAATAATAACCTTCCTTATTTCATCCTATCTCTCTTCTCTCCTTATTTCTTCCTTCCTCTTCTCTCTCCTCTCTCCTATTCTCCCTCTTTCCTCAACTCCCTCTCTCCCACTCTCATTCCTCTTTCTCATCTCTCTCTCTCTCTCAATCTCTCTCTCCTCCTCTTCTCTTCATCTGCTCTCTATTCCAGTGTTCAATGATATTTCTCCTTTCAAATTTCTCCCTCTCGCTCTTCTCTCTCACTACTCTTCCTTCTCTCTACTTTTCAATTTATTTTAACTTATTTTCTCTCTCCTCTCTTCTCTCTTCTCTTTTTCTTCTCTCTACTCTCTACTGCTTCACTTACTTTCTCACTCTGTTTCTATTCCTTTTTACATCCTCTCTCTCTCATTCTCTTTATCTCTATCACTTCTCCTTTCTCTCTCTCCCTCTCTCATCTCTCTCTCTCTCTCTCTTCTCCTCTCTCTTCTCTCCTCTATACTTTATTTAATTTTTCAAATTCCTCTTCTCTATTTTCCTTGTTACACTCCTCTCTCTCTACTCCTTTCTCTCTCTCTCTCTCTCTCTCTCATCTCTCTCTCATCTCTCTCTCTCCTCTTCTCTTCTCTCTCTCTCCTCTTTTCTTTCTTCTTTCAATTTTCTCTTTCCATTATTAATACTTCTCTACTTGTCCACATTCATCTTTTCATTCTGTGGCCTCTACTCTCTCTCTCTCTACTCTACGGCGGTCCCAAGTACGGTTACTAATCTCGCTAACTCTCTTATCAATTTCTCTTACTTTTTGCATCCTTATTTCAATAGGCACTCTCGCCTCTCGTTCACTTCTCTCTTATATTCAATTTCTTTTCTTATTTCACTCAATCCATTCTCTCTCTCTCTCTCTCTCTTTCTTCTTCTTGTTCTCTCTCCTCTTCTTCATCTCTCTCTCTCTCTCTCAATCTCTCTCCTTCTCTCCTCACTTTTCAGCTTTCTCTTTCAATATTTCATCCTCTCTTCTCACTTCTCATCTCTCTCTCTCGTCTCTCTCTTTCTACTCTCTCTCTCTCTCTCTCTTCCTCTATCTCTCTCTCTCCTATCTCTCTCTTTCTTTCTCTCTCTCTCTCTCTCTATTTAACTTTCATTCTGCTCTTCTCTTCATTTTTTGCGATTACATACTCCTCTTCTAATCCTCTCTATTTTATCCTCATCTCTCTCTCTCCTCATTTCTTTTCAAATTATCCACATTTCTAATTTTCTTTCCTTCATCTCCTCTCTCTCTCTCTCTCTCCTCCTTCTCTCTCTCTCTCTTCTCTCTCCTTCTCATCTCTATCTCTCCTCTCTCTACTCTCTCATCTATTTCCCTTTCTTTCAATTTCTCATTTCATATTCTCATTCCTCTCTCTCTCTTCTCTTTCTCTTCTCTCTCTCTCTCTTCTCTCTCCTTTCTCTCTCCTACATCTCTCTCTCTCTCTCTCTCTCTCTCTCATCTCTCATCTCTCTTCCTTTCATATTCTTCTTTCACTGGTGTTAACTGGAACACCTCTCTATCTCTCTCTATCAGCCTATTCTCCTCTCTCTCTTCTCTCATTAACTCTCTCTCTCTTCTCTACTCTCTCTCTTCCTTCTCTCTCTTCTCTTCTCTCTCTTCTCTCTCTCTCCCGCACTTTCAATTTCATCTTCCTATCTCTCATCTTCCTCATTCTACTTCATTCAATTTCTCTTTTGTATATCCTTCCTTATTCATCCTCTTCTCTCTCTCTCTCTCTCTCTCTCTCTCTCTTCTCTCTTCTCTTTTCTCTCTCTCTCTTTCTTCTTTGGGATTTCTCCTTACTTATTTATTCTTCTCCTCTCTTCTCTCTCTCTTCTCCTCTCTCTCTCTCTCTCTCATCTCTCTCTCTCTCTCCTCTCTCTCATCTCTCTCTATTCCATCAAACTTCTCTTCTCTATCTCCTTCCTTTATTAATCATCTTCTCTCTCTCTCTCTCTCTCTCTCTCTCTTCTCTCTCTCTCTCTCTCTCTCTCTTCATCTCTCTCCTTCTTCTCTCTCCATTTCTTTTCAATTTCTCTTTTCAATTCCTTGTTATTACAACTACTTCTCCTCTCTCTCTCTCTTTCTCTCTCTCTCTCATCTCTCACTCTCATCTCTCTCTCTCATTCTCTCACTCTCTCTCTCTCTCTCATTTCCTTCAATTTAAAAGTTTGATATGAGTCAGATTACATTCCTCTCTCTCTCTCTCTTCTCTCTCTACTCTCCTCTTCTCTTCTCTCTCTCTCTCCTCTCTCATCTCTTCTCTCTCGTCTCTACTTCTTCTCTCTCATTCCTTCTTGCTTTACAACCCAACTGTGTACACAGATTTCATCTATTTCTTCTACTTCTAATCCTATGATCCTAAATTCTGATCGCTACGCTAATTTTTCTTGTTCTCCACCACGCGTAAAGCCATGACTGCACCTCATCAATAGAAGCCGAACACTAATTTCAGTTCTATACATATATCTTACTTAATTTTCATAAGCGCGTCAAAGTAGTCCGTTTCAAAATTGAGAGAAATATTAATTAAAGTTTCATTTTAATTTTCTTTTTCGCACCTTAAAATGCTTTTATTTATTATTTAACATTATTTTCATTAATAAAATACATTTAATAATTTGTAGCATTAAGTTGTCTTCCTTTAAGTCAACTTATATAATATATATATATATATATATATATACTAATATATTATAATATATATATATATATATATATACTACTAATAATATACATACAAGAATCTATAACCTAATATTATTTATATATTATTATATATATTATATATTTATATATATATATATATATATATAATTATATATATATTATATTATAATATATATATATATTACTATATACTATATATTTACATATAATAATATATATATTACTTATATTTATTATATATATAATAATATATATATATATATTATATAATATATTTATATCATATATATATATTATAAGCATCTATATTTATATATATATATATATATATAATGATATATAATGATATTCACTTGCACAAATATCACCAATCCATATCTCAAAAACTATAACAGCAACCGGAACAGGAATACATTGCTGGAATCCTAGCAAAATTAGTGGTGGAAACCTGTAAAAAAAAAAAACAAAAAAAAAAAAAAATTCATATCTCGAACTACAAAGCCTACAGGGGAAATGAATACCATTTATTGCGATCTGTGTAAAATTTGGTTTTCGCGAAAATGTAAAAAAAAAATCAATAAAAAAAAATAAACATTAAAAATTGGCTCATTTTTTAAATACAAAGACGCTGGCGACATAGTAATATTATATATATATTATATATTATATTACTTATTAATATAATATATATATATTACTATATATATATATATACTTTTACTATTATTATATATATATAATATATACTATAATTAATATTTTATATAATATTATTTA
>JABUQX010025335.1:0-22500 GCA_015478945.1 Trachelipus rathkii | reverse complement strand
TAATATATATATATATACAATATATATATATATACCGTAATATATATATATATATATATATATATATTATTAATATTATATACATATATATAATATTATATATATAGTAATACTTATAATTATAAATATTATATATATATATTATTGATATTACTAAATTATATATATATATTAATAATTACTATAAATAATATATAATATTTAATATACTATAACTTATATATCATATACTATCATAGAATGGCTCAGATTTTTTAATGCTCACAGTAATGTAGCTAGAGAACGGCAGGCTCTACAGTAAAAAAAACCAACAAATTCTTTCATATTTTTTGAAACTTTTCCAAGGAGCGGACATTACCCCGCTAAATTGGGTTGTGAAAAGCTCGGTGGGTCCTAGCTTTAGAACTTTTTTTTTTTCTTCTTCTTTTCACATATTCTAAGGTTGAGGGAAATCTCGGTATTTCTTTAACCATCAATTGAATTACCCTAGGGGTCATGTTAAACCGCAAGATGCGAGGAGTCGCGGCGCTCTCTCGGTCTCACCGAAGTGGACAGACGGCATGTAGTGGGAACATAATCCCCACCCTCCAGGGCGGATGGTCTCGGAACCCCGCGCTACTTTTGGTCTATTGGGTTCGCGGGGGGTTATCCTCCAGACTCACCCCTCACAGGGTATGAAAACGTCCCCCCCTCCATGAATCCCCGTCGGACAACAGGGGGGCCCCCCTAACATTTGGTGAAATTCATTTTGTTTTCTATTTTAGAACAATTTTTAAGTTTTTTTCGTCAGTGGGGCTCGAGCCGACGGGGACAGAAGCGGGAGGAGACTGTGTTCATACCCCCGGAGGGATGGAATCGCGAGGAAACCCCCGCGACACCCAAAGACCAAAGAGCGGGGGTTCCGGCGACCCTCCCCGGAAGGGGGACCTTAGTCCCCCCGTCGTCCAACGGGAGGCCAAGAGACCCCGACTTCTGCCATCTTTGCGGAGACTAGCCTTTAGCTGCTCCTTTAGATTAAACAAAAATTCATAACTTTTCCAAAACAAAAAAAAAAAAAAAATAACACTCCCATACCTATAGAATTTTCGGCCTGATTTCAAACTAGTAAATTACATTTTGTCATTTACCTATAAATACTCTGAATGCTCTCAATATATGGAAACCCACCCCTGACCATAATATATATATATATATATTATTATACTATATATATATATATACTATAATACTATAATATATAATATTCACTATATAATATATATATATAATATATTAATTACTATATACTATATAGTAACTATATATAAGTATATATATATATACCTACTATATATAACTGTATAAACTAAAAATTTGCTGTGATGAATTGAAAATAAAATATTTCAAATCCATTAAATAAAAATTAGTAGTTCTTTTTATAGCATATACGCAATTTGTGGGGTAATTGTTGATGGTCCAGGTAATTAAAATGTCTAGAAAAGGGATAGTGTTATTTTCGGCATGTTCTATAGTAAATTTGATGTTGTGATGTATTTTATTAATAAAATTGAAAATAATGTTTGTATTTATTTCCTTTGGTATGAGGGCAAAAATATCTACATAACGTAGCCAAACTATGGATTGGAAATGGGAGTGGGAAAATATTCCCTCACCCATATATATATATGGAAAGGTTGCGCAACAAACTTTAAAAGTATTCTCTGGAACAACCTTTAAAATTAATGAATTGGAAGTGAAAATGCCTTAAAATCAAATTTGAACTTTAATATTTAAGCAGCGTTCACACCTCTAAAAAATCTTAAAACATACCTAAAAGTTATATATATATATACTAATACTATATACTAAAGTTACATTGTACTTTTATAATTTATTATTTATTTACCATCTTGCATTGTTTTAAAAAAAAAAAAAAAAAAAATTACGCTGCAATTTTCTGAACATAAAAACCAACAGATATTACCATATAACAAACGTACACTAAAATGTTTGCTAGGACATGATAAATACGCTCCAGCAATTACTCGTACAGTTTTGATATTTTTTTTTTTTTCATATATTGCTAGTACATATAACTTATTTAACTAACAATGATTTAAGTTTTAAACTTCATGAATATTTCGACATAAAAAATTAGCGACCTGTTTTTGTCTTATAGACTCCGCTCAGTTTTTTTATTTTCTTTTCTTTTTTATTTTTTCTATATTATATAATATGCTAAGTATTATGAACTAAACAATGCAATTTAGGTGGATAACGGACCCATGAACTTCAAACGTTCGAAACTATTAAATAATTTTTTTAACAAATCACTTTTTATTAAATATTTTATAAAAAGTAAAATATTTTGTATTAATTAGTATATATATATATATTATATATATTTATATATATATAAGTATATATTATATTCTATATATATTATCATATATATAATAATATATACTATACTATATATTATATATACTACTATATATATATATAATAGATACTATATATATATATATAATATATATATATATATAATTATATATATATATATATATATTACTATATATAATATTATTATATATATATATCATAAATATATATATATATATATTTTTATGTACACGTCCTTTACCTATTAATTTAAAACTAACGAAAACCCTAGAGTAGACCCGCAATAGACTTAATCAGAAGTCGGGGTCTTTCGGCCTCTAGGTCGACGACGGGAGGGGGACTTCGTCCACCCTCTGTCCCCCCATCGTTTCGAGCCCCCTAATAGGATATATATTGCTTTCCTCTGAACCTTAACTTTCAACATTACAATCGCATAGTTAATTGAACGAATAAAGTTGCTTTAAACAAAACTGAATAGCTTCTTATTATTATTCATTATTATTATTATTATTATTATTCATTAATTAATCATTATTATTATAATTATTTATTATTATATTATTCATTTTCATTATTTTTATATTATGGCAAATTTGGCTAGAAACTGTACTCGTGACTACCGACAATCTAAGGAGGTTAACCTAACTTAACTAAACCATAACCTAACCTAAACCTAACCTAACTTAACTAACCTAACCTAAAATATAAGTTCCATTTTATTTTACCAGTTTGTGATCAGGAAACTTAGGAGGTTCACGGTTGCTACGCATAGCACCTTGTGAGGTGGTTGAGCTATAATCCTCACTTTGATCCTGTACACTCTTAAGAGATAGTATAGGTAGATACCATTATTCATTGATTTTTATTAAATTTATTTTATTTCAGAGCAATACTTGTTATAACTGTAACAAGAGTGGCCATATGTCAAGAGAATGTCCAGATAAAGATCAAGGGGGAAGGGTATGTACTACCTTATGTATCAATTACTGTTTGTTATTGATAATAGGTATTATTATTATTATTATTTTTTTGAAGGGATGGTCGACTTGGGTCATACATATTCTTTTACTTTACTATTGTTTTGTGGTGCATGTTTGCGCACCTCACTCCCAATCTGTCGGGAGTGATATTATTATTATTGTAGAGTATGTGTGGATCAAATCTTTACATTGAAATAAATGATTGGGAAAATGAGTGTTACATATAAGTTTTTTTAGTTTTGTAATTATTGTTCTATATATTTTAGCCTGATTATGGAAACTGTGTTTTTCCGAAACGTTGATAGTTTAATAAATTGTTCTCCATGTCAAAGGCCTTGGTTCTACTTTTTATCCTCAAATTAAAATTCCCATCTACTTGAAGCTGGATTGAAATTATAAAACAGACCTATGGCCAAGCAACCTTTAGGGCCATCAGACGTTTGGAGGACCTACACTTTAAAAAGGATAAATTTGAGCTGGATGTGAATGTCTTAAAAACATGTAAGGCCTATAGTATAATACTTAAATCTATTAGATTTAAACTCTACACCAAACTGTTTTATAATAGTAACTTATACAAAGGTTTTCAATTTAAATTATTGAACAAGGAAATCAGTTTTAAAACCAAGAATCACAAACAGATTAACCAACAATATTTACAATGCTATAAGCTACTTAAAAGTGAGTTATCGTTCATTGATTTCTTGTTTGTCACTAATACGATTTCTGTGCTAGTCGCCAAACATATAAAATGCTTCAATATCCGACACAAGGCCAAATTGAAATCATTGAATTTGGATGTATGCGATGCCTCAGTTAACAGAGATAAATTTATTTTTAATTTTCTAATAGAAGATTGATCTCCAATGAAAAGAATTTGAGTTATTAGGCTTACTTTTAATTTACAGCATTTCGTCATAACTTCTATAGTATTTTAGTGTTATGAAGTTTAGTGCATCTTTTAAAAGTTTTTGAACTCGTTATAACACTGATTTTATTCGAATCCCCAGAGATTAAAACATTATAGTGCACAAACCCTATTATAGGTTTATGCGCTAACGTGTTTCGTATTTAATTCCAAACTATGATTTTGTTACCATTAGATCTCTTGAGAAATAGACTATTTCTATTATATCTGTAACCATACAAAAGGTCCAAGGTGCTGTATTTGTGGATATAGAGTTTAGAAGTATATAATCAAAGTTAATAACATTATTCGGATTATTCTAAATTTGAACTATTATTATAATCTGAAGTAACCTGTCCTTACCTTGAGGAATAACAACGTTTCTTGCGTAAGAATATGAAAGGCAAGTAAAATCAATAAATACCACGTTCCACGAAATATACGCTCACGCTCATCACTGGGTATCTTCCTCTACTACAAATTCATAAACCTTAATTTTGCTCAGGTCAGACCTAATTCGAATGTTTCATATAAACTTGCCAAATTCCTATTTCCATTATTGACCCCTTTTGCACTTTACGAATACACAAAAAAAAATTTACTTTAGTTTTAAAACTGGTTTCTAACATAGACCCTACATAATTTTTTTATGAACAGTTTCGACATAGAATCCCCCTCTGCACCAATACACCTATAGATAAGCCCATTGACATCCTTTTAGAGACATTTTTTCAATCTTCCACTATTGTCATGGTTTCGTAAAAAAGAATTCAAACTATCCAAAATGCTGGCCAGCACGAACTTACTTCTATTTTTAATGATACAGTATACTTAAAATTTTCCATTGCTATGGTTCACCCTTAGTGTTGTTGCTGACACCTAATGATTATTTATAAAACAGGATCTGGTTAATAATTGCCCCCCTCCTTCAAACCTTCATACTACAAGAGATATATGGACGATACCTTCTTGCTTTTACCAACATAAACAAAATCACCCCTTTTTTGATTATATGAATCCAATTGCCAACATAACGTTCAGAGGAAGATGAAACTAAATAACTCTCCTTTTTGTGGAGGTATTCTAAAAAGTCCCCACAGATTTTCACTGTATTTATAGAAAGACATTCACCTCGCCTAGATTTAATTTTTTTCAATTCTATTCCTTTTTAGATTTAAATGTAATAAGGATCAGGGACTTTATCTTCAAAGTATTTTCACTCTCTAGCATCCAATTTCAAGGCCTAATCATTAGCATTTCACTTTCTACTAGACTTTTTAAATCAATTTTTTCACACCTTTCTCTATTTCATTAAATAATAAGAATTGTTATCCTCCAAATTTGATCAAAAACTTTTGACTCTCACTGCTCCAAAAACTTAAATCTATTTTACAATACCATACTATGAACAGATCCATATAAAACTACGTAAATACCTTAATCATTGCCTATTCAAATTTTTCCACAAATTAAAATGTATATTATTCTGACCTTTTTCGTCCTTTAAATAGTTCTTCTGCCATCACAAAGGGTATTCCCACTGAGTTTCCGGCCTCATCATTATCTATAAATCACATGGCGGCATTGTATTAGACTATGTTGGCAGTTTACTACCAACTCATTGTGGGAGTGGAATGAGCATAGGGGTGTCTTTTTCCGCCACAAAACTTCATTCAATTCTCCAACCTTTTCTGCAATAAGAAACCACTCGCACTACAGAAACGATGAAATTATTTCCCATTTTTCATATTGCCTCAGAGCAAAAATCACAACCATTGACACATTTAGAACATAATATACTTGCAACGAAACATTCTTAAAAACAGTGGCAGGGACAACAATTATCAAGTTGTGCGTTGCTTTTAACCCGTCAGATATAGTTACTTAGTAGTTTGTCAGGATACCAACTTTCTTACTATATATATAATATATTATATATATATTATCTATTAGTTTAGGTATAACATATTATATATATATATATATATATATATATTATATATATATATCATATATATATTATCTATATATATATTATATTATTATATTACCAGGTCTCGGTTCCAATCTGTCCTTTGATAATTTATTGCAATTTGTATATTTAGACCTATTTTATCTTTTGAATTGTTATATGGATTTTGTACATAATTATAAATTTAAGCCGAAGTGTTATCTGATTATTTGTTCGTTTCCAAGCTCGTTTCATTTGTATACTTTATAACATCAACATCGAATTAATTATTAATGCTTTAATTTGGAAATACAATTCATCATTTGTTTTTTTAGTCCTTGTTTAGTTCCGTTACTTATAGTTTATTTAGTTTTTGTTAATATAGTTGTCTATTTATTGTTAGCTGATGATGGAACTGTTTCCCGAACGTCTGATAGTTTAATATAAGTTTCTCCATGTCAAAGGCCCTGGTGGTATTTTTTTCCTCAAATTTTAAAATAATTTTTAGAAGCTGGATTGGAAATTATATATATATATATATTTATATTAATATATTTATATATATTATAATATATATATACTATTAGTATATTATTATATATATGTATTATATATATATATTATTATATAACACTTTATATATTTATATATATATTATATATATAATAATATTATATTATATATTATATTATATATATATATAATATTATATATTTCTACAATATATATATCTATTTATTCATTTATATATATAATATATACTATATTTATTTATATATATTATATATTATTATATGTTTGTATTTATATATATATATGTATTATATATATATTATTATATATATATATTATATATATATATATATATATTATTACTTACTATAATATATATATTAATATTATATTATATTATATATATAATATATAACCACATATATATATATAATATATATATATATATATATATATATTAATTTTATATATAATTATCATTATTATTATATATATATATATTATATAATATATATATATATTATAATATTATATATATATTTTTAATATATATTATTATATAGTTTATTATATATTATATATATAGTATATTAGAAGTGTAGCGAATATCCGCAATCGCATCCGCATATGCGGATGACGCATTTTTTCTCATCCCCATCCACTCGCATCGCATGAATTTTGTTGATGGATACGGATAGTTTTCATTATGATTTATGAGACTAAATTTCTCAACTTTCTGTAACGCAAGATGTTCGACTCGTTGGAATAGTAATTTATACTGCTTGAAGGAATGGGAGAAATAAATGAAGCGGTCTTCCCTTATACTTCGAACAACACAAAGGGGAAAGGCCTGACAGGTGATGAAAATGCGATTAGATAATTGTATTACTCTTTTTTAAACGGCTTAAAGAGGTAATTAAGACTATTTATATAGGTAGGATAATGTTGGTGAGATATTTTGCCTTCTAGTTACAAGATGAAAGCTGTGCTAAAATCTGTTATTAAAAGTAAGGGACTTTCAAGGTTGACAGAAACACTTATGCTGGGAATAAATAATAAATTTTCAAATATCTGCAAACGATTACGCATCTGCAAAATAGCAACTTTTGTGCGATCCTAGATACAAAAACCAAATTTCTTGAACCAGTGTT
The DNA here is from genome assembly GCA_015478945.1 of Trachelipus rathkii. Taxonomy (NCBI): domain Eukaryota; kingdom Metazoa; phylum Arthropoda; class Malacostraca; order Isopoda; family Trachelipodidae; genus Trachelipus; species Trachelipus rathkii. Next base: position 14,616 of record JABUQX010025335.1, on the reverse strand, counting down.
TCACAGAGGGTTAAAATTAATTTAGCTATGCCTATGGATGAAATGCTGCAAAAGCAGAATTTAACAGCCAATAAAAGGAAAAGATTACAGAACAGAACAATCTTACATCTTTGCCGAAACCATGCGATCACGAACGTTTTTTAGTTCTAGCAGAATGAAGGTCTTGGTTTATAGATGTCAAAGAACACTTGTAATTAGATGCGAAGATATCAAAAGCGAAACTCTTGAGATTGTTTCAGCTTCTATGTTTTCCTTAATTAATTGTAAAAGGGTTTCACATCTTGCGAAGTCGCCAGAATTTCGCATGCCTTCAACAAGTGCAACTAGGTGAGCGTTCTTTCTGCGGTGCAGATACTATTTACCGAAAGAAAAGAGAAGCAAATCTCCTTGAAGGGCTCAGAAGCTTTAGTTTTTTTGAGCATAATTTGAGGAATTATTAATTTTCAAGTATCATATATATAACCTTTCACCACAATGGGTGAGAGGCTGGGAAACGATGGTGGCGGTGCAAAGAGTGGGTCACGGTTCCGCAAATCAGTAAACAGGATATAATTAATATATATATATATATATAGATATATATATTATATAGTAATATATACTATATATTATATATTTATATATTTATATATATCTTATATAAATATATATAATGAAGTACTTGTGGCTAAAACTTCTGAAAATACCATCCGCTATCCCGCAATCCGACAACCGCGAGTAAGGTGATATTTATTATCCGGATCGGGATAGGTGAAAAATCACCATCGCTACACATCCAAATATTATATATAATATATTATATAGATATATATATATATATATATTATATACTTATATATATTATATAATTATACAGTATATATATTATATTATATATATATATTATTATATTTATATTATTTATTATATATATTATATATATATATATATTATATTATATATAATATATATATATATATTATATATAGTATATATATATATATATAGAAGTACTACTATTAAAGTAGGAAGGCCACATGGCGTCGCTCGCCGTTTTTCTCGAAGACTGTTTGAGGTATTGTAATGAAACTTTGTATATAGTTATTGTGGTGTTAATGATCACACGCCGAGTTTTCAAAGTCGCTAGAGCTTGTATATTAGGGGTACTTCCTGAGAGCGAAGACGAAAGTATGTCGCTATACGCCCTTTTGACGCTTCCAATTCCGAGTTCGAGTTAGGCCATACGTGAGATCGGACCAACAGCACAGCTGTTCGACTGTTCGACCGTCTGTCTGTATTATTATTATTATTATTATTATTATTATTATTTTATTATTAATTATTATTATTATTTCTTATTATTTTATTATTATATATTGATTATTATTTTATTTTATTATTATTATTGTCATTATTCTTAATTTTTACCTATTATCTCTTGTGTATGTATTCGTTTATTATTATTATTATTATTATTATTATTATTATTATTATTATTATTATTATTATTATTATTATTATTATTATTATTATTATTATTATTATTATTATTCATATATATAAATATATATATATATATATATTATTATATAATATATATATATTATATATAGTTTATATTATTGTACATTGGTATATATTGGTTATAATATATATATATATATGTAGAACGTAGTGGATTTAGGCATGAATAAACTATTAAAAAAAATATATATATAAATATTATATATATATAATTACTATATAGATTATATATATATATATATTATATAGTAGGTATCTTCTGTTAATAGAGGTAAAAGATTAGAGCGTTGGCTATATGTGAGATTACGACTGATGTGTGCGTCCCCCCGTAAGGGTACGCTGCCCCCTAAAAATCGAAAATGTTCGTAGAAGGTTGAAATTTGGAGAGTGGATTCGTAGTCGGTTTCTAGAAGACTTGGACCTGTCAGGGAGTATTTGGCAACTTACATGTTGGCTGCCGAGTGCACCGGTTAGCGTGTTAGTAATGGTTTATAATGAATATACATATTTAGTATCATTTTTTATATACTTATGTTTAACCTTAGATCTCGGAAAATGATGGATTAGTCGATAAAGAGGTGTATGAGGCCCTAAAGGGGGGTCCTCAGAAGAAAAAGAATTAGAATGATGAGAGTAGAAAGGGTGAAATGGATAGTGTATTGGAAGGAAGGAGAAATTGGGAGTTCTGAATCTGTAGAGTTTGGTTATGGCAACGGTATCGGTTCTGGCTCCGGTGCGGTGCCGAGTTAGTTAAATAATTTGTTATAATAAATTCGATATTGGTCTCGAATTATCAAGTTTATAATCATGATAGATCTCGACTATTGATTAGTTTCAATTATCAATAAATGTTAGTGGTTCGACAGTGGGCCCCGCGGTGCAAGCGCTGATGCGCGCTCGCTCCCCAGCCCCACGCGCCCGCAGACGATCCGGCGTGAACCGACGCGTGCGCGCGCCGGCAGGCAGGCGCGATTCCGGCGTGAAACCGGCACGGAGACGCAATGTGTTCTGTGTTTTTCTTTATAAAAATATGATTTTTTAGCTTTTTACCGAGTCGCTTTGTTTCAAACTATTAATTAATAAACTATTTTGAAAAAAAAACGCTTGTTTTTATTTATATTTTAATTTATTTTATTTTTTAAAATACGTTATCATTTTTTATATCGCATAAAAATTACTGTTTTTACATTTCTCAAAGCAGTAATCAGTAAATCAATAAATCAAACCCATTCTATTTATCAAACGAATAAAGTATTTTATTGATCAATGATCTATGTGATCTATTGATCATTGGATCTACTGATTCACAATATTTTTTTATTTAATTGTTATGTTTTACATACTAGCAGTAATCAGTATATGTCAAACAACAATTCCAACACCCTTCTTTCCATTGCGTGATCTAAGATCTATTGAATTGTCAGAGTTCATATATTTTAATAAGTGATTGTTTAGTTTTACATATCCTAATCAGTAAATTCAGTAATTGTAAATCGAGTACAAAGTCAACCACCATCCAACCACCCTTGCTAGTCCATCGTGAAATAACTCTAATTGATATATTATTTCAAAGTCAAATCTATATTATTTCATTGTTGATGGTCTTTAACAATAACGACTCTAAACCAGTAATCCAGAAATAAAATCAATAAATCAAACCACCATCAACCACACTCCTAACCCACTCGGTGATCTAAATTCAAAAAATTATAGATGCAGACACACATTGAAACTCATATATTTTTTTAATCTAAAATTGTTAAATGTTATATTACATAATCATAAGCGAGCGTAAATCGAGAATAAAATCAGAAAATAAAACTGTATCCTCGCTTCAATCCTCCTATACCATCATAGATCTAATGTTAATTAATTGAATCTATATAAGAACTAACAATGAACCAATATCAAAAATATCACATAAGGTGCAAATAATCCTTTATTCCTATAATTCATTAGATAGTTACGAGTATGTCACCTAGAATAGAGAGTTGAAGTAATTTACTGATTACGCAGACTCCTGGCCTACATAGAATCTTGATGTCTAAGTCCATTACAGGAATGACAGGAAGAAACATTATCATAGTTATTATTAGTGGAGTATAGTGTAATGTGATGTGTTGAGAGTTGAGAATTCAAGCAAAAAAGACCTGATATAATAATCAATAGGAATGCATACAGTGTGTCATATATGTCTTTTAAAGAATTACCAAAGATGTTTAATTCATTATTATGTATATGACATAAGCTCTTCACATGACTTACCAGAGTCATAAAATTATAGTTGCTTGACGATTGATGCCTAAATGAATAAATGACTATAGCAGAAACTTTACAGTTTACTCTTATATTTAGATATGAATAGAACATTTTTTATAACGCAGAATAACTTTCATCAGAATAAGTATAGAGTGAGTGTCTGTTGGAGTGACCAGTAATTATAACTATTGTTTGGTCATGGTGATGTAGGGATATGGTCAGGTACAATGTTGTGGCGACCCCAAATGTTCCCTATACAGCGTAAAGAAGTTCCTAAAGTATATAAGAAGTACCATTCTATCCTTTCTCTTGTAGTCTGGGGTTCATTCTAGAACATGTTGTGTATAGGAGTGTTTAGCGTACATATACTTACTAACGAGGTTGAGGGACAGATACATACTGATAAATGAGTACTGATAGTAGACGAATTTATTTTACCCTCTTACTGAGAATGTTTAAAACCGGAAACTTTAGAAAAACGAAACTTGATCTAGTGAAGATGAAAAATTATAATACAATGTATTGCATGAAGCTAATGTATCTTTAAAAGGAATGTATGGGGAAATATTGCAAAGAAACATCATTAACAAAACTTGCTGATAACGTAAGAAAACTTATAAAAGTAAAAAGAAGCTATTACAAAAATCGGCATGCGTTTCCTCTTTACTCTTTTCGTTATAGCCCTTTATAAACAAGTGGCCATTGCTTCAATGAATGAAGAGGTAGTGGTCTTACACAACAAACGATTATTCAGAGAAGATGATGAATTACAACAACACACGAACAGTATCAACAACAACAAAACAGACAACAACAAAAAACCAACACTAAACAGAAACAACACATCAAACAAAACACAACACACACAACAACAAACAACAAACATTCAACAACACACAAACAGCTGATGGTCAGAACACGAACAACCTCGATCAACATAGATGCATCAGAAGTGGTGTTCGCTCAACAACATACTTTGAGATTTATATCGTATCCTGAAAGATAAATAATTACGAGATGGAACTGCATCGAATATTAACATCTGAATGCATTTACGATTCAAATTGAGAAGAAAGAATCCTATAATCAAAATTGCTATTACCAAAATTAGTAAAGATCTAAAGTTATTTACTTACAAAAAATTTACCTAAGGAAGAGATTCAGCTCTTAAGCATCGATATAGAATTGAGGTGAACATAGAGAAGATAATTTTAAAACATGTACTGGAAAGAAAAGTTACCATTGAGGAGTCAAGAAAAGGGTTAATAGCTCGTATTAATATTTTAAAGAGATCAGAATTACATGGGAACGAGCAGAGTCAATCAAATTATGACGGAAAAGAAATACATAGCTGGAATGCTGGTCACTTTATATCTGATCTTTCGCGTGATTGGAGGAAGGCTCCTGTAAAGGATGGAAGGATTCACAAGAGCTTCAGACTTTAACCTCTCAACCACTCTCCGCTCATGAAAATCGGATCTTGGGATAATATTACAATGTCTCCTAGATCAGATGCGAGTCCTCTAGGTTACTTCTTTTAAAATGCTCGGAGATTAAAATTTTATAGGAACTTAAAAGTTACTCAAGTAGGTCATAAAGAAAAGACTACTCTCGATAATTATTAATTCCATTATTTTATTCTGGTATGTTTGATGATCTTGATAGTGATTGTATAGTAATATGTATCATAACCTATGTTATCTATTCTGTATAACATGCTAGTTATTAGATTTGTAATTAAAATGGTCTAATATTATTTTGTGATAGTAAAATAAAAATTCTTCTATAGACATTCGAGTTTTCTATATACCTCTTGCAGTATAAAGCATATACATTTTCTATACTGTTAACGTCATTGTGAGTCATATGGAGATTAAAGGAGCGCGTATCAAAGTAATGTATTATTGGATTGAGTTGAAACAGCATTACGTTACGGTGTTTTTCAAGGTCGTTCACTTAGTTTCGTCAAAATTAATAAAAAGATTGGAAAAATCCTAATTCTTCAAATAACATGACGAACTCTCGCACCTAATCAACCAATATACAGAAAAATTTCGGACATGGAAAACTATAGCCCCGCATTTAGACAATATATGACAGCTAGATTTGGCAGATATGATAAAATACAAATCTTACAATGATGGGTATTCAATATATTCTTTTTCTGATAGATGTATATTCCAGATACTTAAGGTTAAGGATTTTAAAAGATAAAAAATCAAAGACTGTTGCTGCAAGCAGTCGGAGAAAATTATAAATGAGATAGCAGATATCCCAATGATAATGGACACGATATACGTACAGATATTTTAGGTAAAGAGTTTCAAGAATTAGTTACTGAAGATGATGCCGGTACTAACAAACACATTTTCAGTTAATAAAGCAGCAATAGTTGAAGGAGTACAAAGAACTATAAAGAAAGAATGACATAATACGAGAATGACACATTAATATTTCATAAAGTCCTATATACAAGACCTGGTATACACTCCTATATCGATCTTATCTGTATGGTGAACACTTATATTATTTACCCTGTAGAGAAATGTGAAGACAAATGAACGTTCGATGTTATCTATCAGACACATGTAGGAAAATAAAGATAACAACGGGGTTAAGATGAGAGATTATTGTTTTTACCTGGAGATGAAAATATTCAGAAGGTATGCAAGTGAGATGTACGGAGAGAAGTTTTTAAAGTAGATACATTCAGAGAATTCCCGGAACAGGAGATTTAAAATTATACTTATTTGAGGATTTAGCATGGTGAAAAATAAAGGGAGCGATTTCATTATAAACTAATGTAATAATATATAGGTTTGACCCTAAGAGTCCGGCATAAAATATAGAAGATAACGGTTTAAAAAATAATATTTTGTCAATATTATTATTATTAGATTGAAGTTTAATAGTTATATAAATCTAGTGAAATTAGGAAACATTGATCGTTTACGTTGGAAAGTGTTGGTTATGTAGATTTCATTTTAGCTTGCCAGTCATCGGTTCTGATGGACCTATTCGAGAAAATAAAATATCAGGACTTATACTACCGAGTTAATTGAGTCCATAAAACTCAACAAGGAACTGTATGAAAGTAGGGGTATATATAGACGAATGATACTGGATGACAGGTTTAAGAATATGCTGATTACACATATGGCGGTTTGTAATTATTTAGAGGGGGTTGAGAATGTTAGAACGATAATTAAAATTAAAGCAAGATTGTAAATGAAGGAGGATGAGTCGGCATATAACATTATTTCCAAAAATGTTATATTAATTAAACCGTTGGTCTCTAGTAAATCTCTAGCCGATTGTAGTTCGTGTTAGACTACACAAACAATTTGAGATCAAGATGTTGTAAAGATTTAGTATATTCTAGATTAAGATAAAACATTTCAAAAGACAGACAATGTGTAAATTAACATTATTTCTCAAAGCTCAAGATAAACTGAAAGATGAAGTATAATAAATTTTCCACACTCAGACTGTATTCTATAAATTTAGTGTTAGCTTACGTGAATGACGACATATGTTGGGAGAGATTTAACGATATGTCAAAGCGCGCTGCTAACGATTAATACGTTATATCGCGGAAAAGTATTTGATATAGCTATGTAGGCAAAAGCAATACGAATAATTCATTACTTGGTATGTGACTTCAAGTGTTACGTGTTACGCGAACGCGGTGAGTGTGCGTTAATGCTAAGCGATTATTGTAGAACCCCAGTTAGTTTGGAACACTAGTCATATAAGAGTGATACATTTTCTAAGATGACAGGTTATAAAGTTTTCCCAAGTGTACACTAAATATACTCTGAAATAATGCTCAATTTAGAACGCGTAGAGCTTAATATAGATTGATTCGGAAAGGAACCCTTACCATTAGGAGAGTTATCTAGTTTGTAAAGTGATATAGCGGAAAGAAGCTTCGATAAAGTGTTAATAAGGTATATTGTGAGAACAAATAATCATTTGTCTAACGCCGTGATGCGAATTTTTTCTATTACGCACTTCTCGGTCTCTATGAAGAACTAAATATGTTCGACTTTTACCGAAAAATATTAAAAGCACCTTTACTTTTGAGACTGAGAAATGTTTGTAAGCAGGATTAAGTGAATAATTCTTGATGCCTAAGTATCAAAACTGGAATGTTAAACCTATTATTACGTAGGTTGCCGTTCATAATTTATAGCGAAGCGAGTTCAATTGTTCGTCAAAACACTTTTGTACTTTGCATAAACGACTGATCTAGATATTAATATGAGTAAATTAAAGGACGCGTAGACTTAGCGGGAGAGGTTTACGTGTGATGGGGGGAAGAGGGGATGTTGTGGGGGGGGGGGTTTTATTATTAACACCACAGGGGTCGATTGGTGTTGCGTTCTTGGACATACTTAGACACTTTAATAAACGATTCATAGTAAGTCGAAAATATGTCAGACCTCGATATGTTTCGCACTATAACCTAAGGGAAGATAACCAAAAATGCCATTGCCAATTTGTTTACATTCTCCATTTCTCTCTCTATTTAACCCAACTTTCACGAATTTCGATCTATACCATGGTGGGAGTAAGGTGGTTGTCAGGAGTTGGTAACTGCGGAGAGAAGTGACCACACACGATCAGAATTCTTACGCTAATGTATTTCATTTTTGGGTGTCTTACTAATGATTGATCATAACACTATAGCATTTCAACAAACACTTTATGCCATAATTCAGTTAACCTTTGTATAGTTACCCTAGATTGTGTATGGTTCTGTCTTAAACAAGATATTATAGACCAATCAGTAAATGTAAGCGGCTAAATAATAAATGCCTCTTGTGCTTAGTGAGTAGTTCATCGTTTTTCTAAGATTGCTAGAGTTATAACAATTGTTCACTATGATTCCACTAACTTACCTTTGGCAGTAAGACCCACTTGAGAATTTCGGATTCGTATTTTATATAGCAAGAGCGCGTAGTAAGGAATTTAATAACCAATCACAATTGCAGTGAATCAGTGTGTAAACACTAAGATTTAATAATATAATAATAATATAAATATAATAACAATAATAATAATAATATAATAATATAATCTCAAAATAATATGAATAATATAATAATGTTAATCAATATATAATAATATATAATTCATAATAATCGGAAAGAGAAAGAGTTTTAGGGGTTCAAGGATTAGGTGGGAATAATGTGATTTAGGTGGATTTTTTGCTTCGCTGTTCATACGTGCTATCCCTTTGTTAAATCAGGAGGTAAATACCTCACTAAAGAAAGCGCTAGGGACCTGGGCAATTAAAATACTTACCAAGGATAATTTAATGGGTGGCACTTCACCAATCGACAGCATCGTAAAAACGTTGACTGTTTAAATTACCGGCCGTAAGGATACTGAACCTGGTTAAGAGTTGGTAGGTCGCTCGTATAACACTGTAATGCAGATAGAGGAAGGACCGACTAAATTAAAAAGTTGTATTGATCGTGTATTGCCTTTAATATAACAGTTCGAATAAGTGTAGCTTTTTTACATAGAATAATAAAAACTGGTAACTATTTCGTATTTAAGGAAATGTTTAACAAATCTCTCCTCAGGCTGTTAAACGTAGCGATTGTACAGCATGTGCATTTTCTTCCACCCATCGACCCGATGTGTAGAGTGAAATTGGATCTAATTCTCTGAAATAATATCAAGCTCGTTGTGAGTAGTGAATTCAAATTTTTATTTTAGTTACCCTGTTTTTCACACTAATCACAAATCCAGAATGATCATACTACGATTCGATAATTCTGGCACTTACCTGACCAATATCTTGACCCTTGAAAGTTATTTTTTATATCTGAAGAGGGTTTTAAGTTAGCTCAAACGAAGTGAGTTCAGATCCACAGGACGATGTCAATAGTATTCCAACCGAGAAAAGTAGGGTATCGGTTTGAGTGAACTTGAGGGTTTTTAAATGAAAACATCTCTTTGGAGATAGCTGCAAGCTACATTATCGAAGTTAATCGAAACTTACTGAATTATTTTCAAGATGCAGAGGAGTCTCATCTGCAGTCATGTGGAAATTACAATTTAAAAGATGTATGGAAAACATAGAACAACGCATGCGCTAAATCTAAATAATAACACGTCATGAATATTTGGACGTGTAAACGTGATATATTCTATCAAGGAAAGACTTTGCGGAGCTAGTGACTACGCATTCAGGTTAAATTAGATCTACACCTTTTCTAAATTGCTCTGTTATGTGTGAAAAGTCTGATAGTTATCTTGGTTTAGCAACCCCTACGACCAAAGACTATCTTTAAAAGTGTGTGTGAGTGTTGTGATCTTTTATATACAGTAAAGCGGAAATTATCCTCCCATTAATACATTATGGAAATATTTAGAAACTACTTTTGATCATAACAGCAAAATATTCCAATCAAGAGTATTTGAGACTAAATTTTAACTTGGGATGGACCAGGATTATCGAGTAATAAAATATACCTAACATCGTCAATAGTAGCTTACCTCAGAAGTAATAATAGATATTTTAGAAGATGAAGGGAGGCTTATTCTGGAAACTATTGAAAGTCTGCCTTTAAATTTCCCATTTCGGACATAGAAAGGTGTCGAGTGTGTGACGTGGAGTGTGAACATACGGTCGTGATTATAAGATGATATATGAAGACTCACTTCTCAATGTTTTTGCGTGTCCTTTTACGAATTTATTTACATATCCGCGATGATCGCAATTATCAATCAAATTCTGTTCCCAAAGACTTTGCTGAAAAACATAATTTGATTATGGTAAGATACTCACTGCGGATCTTTCAGCTCTATGCTCTATACATCTTATATACCTAATAGAAAGCAAGGAAACATTAGGGTTGGAGGCTTTGAAATATTGACACTATCGTAATCGAAAATCATTGTATTTTGGTGTATATGGGAAAATCTTCAAATCCATAGAGATTGAATAGAGTACGAAATTATAAATCTTGAATTATTAAGATGAATAGAACGAATATTAATGATTTAGAAACAGTAGAAGATTTTGGCATGTCATTCGCATGTAATAGAACTTGGCTCTGTGATATTGGATACGATCTGGACTTTAACTTCAGCACTTCTACTAGGGATGTTTCGAGCAATGGACACTGGAATACCGTGTATAAGAATAAAATAATGTTGTAATATTTCCTGGACTCTCTGACATTTAGAATTTTATGTTTAGTAGATCATTATTGTAACATCTTTTGTAAATATGTAATGTTCAATATGTTAAGACCTTATGTTTCTGTACAAACTATCAGTTCTATAATTTATTGAGGTGTATACTGTATTTATTTCATATTATGTTTTTAAATAATAATGTTTTCTTTTATAAAATCTGTAAATAAATTTGATGCTATGTTCTTATGTCAATAAAAATGTAATTTGCACCTATGCTATAAAGGGGCTTGGAAGCCCTTGTTTTTTTTCTGTTTTTAAACAAAAACTGATTTGTACTAAAAAAATTGGACTTGAATCATTTTGATCAATAGGATTCAATAAATTAATATAGATAATGTCAATAGATCACGGATGGAAAGAAGGTTGGCTCGGATGGTGGTGATTTATGATTTCTGCCTAGCGGTATGTAAAAACAACAATGGTTAATTAATAAAACAGAAGTATGGACTTGAATCCAAATAAATCAATAGAATTCAATAGATCAAATAGATCAAATAGATCAAATAGAATCACGGAAATGAACAGAAGAAGTGGATTGGATGGTGATTATGATTTTCTTGATTTTTATTGATTACTGCTTTGGTATGTTAAAAACGTAAATTTTACGTTATAAACATGAAAGCATAAGAATTTTAGTAAAAAACAACAAAAGATAAAATTTAAAAATAAATAAAAATAATTAATTCTTTTGAAAATAAATTTTAAAATTAAGAAATTGAAAACCCACAAAGCTTGGACCTCGTAAAGCCTAAATATTAAAAATATATTAGAAGAAAACAGAAGCCACAGCTTTGACTTCCTCGAGACCCCAGGACTTCAAGGGATCCGACGCAACTATGCTGGGAAAGGCCCAAGAGAATACGACTTTGTGCTTGGATAGCGCATGACGGCAGCCCATGGGAACCGAGAGCAGACCAAGCAGGGGGCAGCCTAGTCCGGAAACTCATAGCAGGGTTGGAAACCTTAAACCAATAAGTCCCGAGATATACATAATTATACACATATATATGACACCAAATATTGTATTATTATAAAATATTTTAATAACTACGGAAGCAAAAAGGAGAAGAACAGAATTTGACGCTTGAAAAATAAAACATTTACAGATTACAGGAATACCCTGTTCTAAACTTAATTATATTACAACTATCAACAATTTAAGCATTTACAGTATTAGATGCATCATTACTTTTCTTCCACTGAAGAAACACATATTAAGGGCATGAAACCTTTAGTTGATTTTATAAACAACAGTCCCATTTTATTAGACAGATTTAGGTCACAATCACATATATAAAGAAAACTATATGTATTATTATAATACTATTTAATAAAGAAACAAGCAAAGGAAAATTGTAAAAAGGTGCGATGAACATCACTCACACACAGATAAAGTTCCAGTATTTCTAGAATCGACTCAGAATAAATTCTAAAAATTTCAAAACCCCATATCTACGACATTTACACAATTTTTGCGGGGGACCAGACGTAAAACTTAACGGGGACGCACAGGGGGAAAGCCAAATCTAGTCCTACGAGATAGATTAACATCACCATATAGCACACTCAAAATTTAGAATACTAAGTATCTAATTGCTAGATACTTATATATATATATATATTATATAATATGCTAAACTTAGTATTTCTATACTAATATAATGTGATCAATCTTCTCATATGTATTGAAGATGTGAGAAGAGATAGTGGTGATAAAAATCTGATGTAATTACAAAACCGCTCTAATAGTAATACTAGAGAAATTCGGTTATTAATATATTATCATTTTTTTTTATATATGTACTTTTATTAATAAGGTTAACAACTTAATTTTTATGCAATAAGTTAAATAATAAATTATAATATTAGTATTGTATTCTCATGTGAGTGTCTCTATGTATTTATTATATCATACTAATATATATAAATATATATATATATATATATATATAATTATTGTATATTAAGATTACTGTGATATTAGTGAAACTGTGATACACCCCTATATATATATGATAATAAGATCACATGAAATGAAGTGATCTAGATTTGATATTAATAAATATTACTATATAATTTCCGAGTGCGCATAATCTATTTTTAATATTATAAAGCTGTAAATATAGCATTAATAATAAAAATATATTTATAATAAATTATAAACTATTATATAATAATACATAAATTTATATTAATTAAATAACTCAGTAATATAATTAATTAACATAATAATAGTATAATCATAATATATTTTATAAATTTCTTTCTCTCTCTTTATACTAAATGTGATTATTGAGATATAAAAGGAGTTTAACCAATCTATTCTCAGGTAGTATCACACCCTCATTTTAAGATCAACTTCAACATAGCTATGCCATTAACTCTGAGATTTTTAAATTTAATACATTATATTCACAATCCGCTTTTAATATAATAAATTTACGAACTCTATTTATTTAATTATTGGGCATATTACATACTCTTAATCTCGTCATAAAATAACCAAAGATAGAGTTGATCAGTGTACATTTACGACGAAGTTTATTATGAATAATCCTTAGGTTATTAGAAGCATTCTAAAGTCGTTAGTAGCTGAGAGTTAACTCAGGATACACCCCAAAATAAAGTATATCTTAAAATTAAATATAATAAATAAACTATATGAATGTTTAATAAAATTTATATAATAAATAATTAAATTTTTTAATAAATCATTATACTTATTTATTTATAAATAAATAGGAAATATTGTTCATATTACATTAATAATATATATTTATAACAATAAACAGTATATTAAAATTAATGCGAGTAAATGTAAAGTATATTGTGTTGGTGGCGTCTGAGCTCAGTATTGAGCTGGAAATCGGTACACTCGATTCTAGCGAACCGGTTTTAAATTTCAATTTTCCTGCTTTTTTAAACAGGTACGATCTATTCTTTTTATGTCATTCGTTCTATATAAAAGTTAATGAAATTAACCGAGTTGTATCTGTGAAGCTCGAGATTTGAAGCTGGAAAGCGCCGGCTGTTATACCCGTGACCTCTAGGAACCGAAGTTATATAAATTTCATTTTAATGCTTTTGTTTCAGAAATGTGAGCGTGAGATGCGTGGTGTATCGCGTCTCACAACCGATTTGGTGAGTACTCATCCATCTGTTTCATTTATATAATAACGAAGTATAATATAACCTCTCAAAAGTTGGAGCATTCAGGTGTATCTTAAAATTCCCGTATGAGCTCACAAGTGATAATGACGCTGAAGTAAACCTCGGCATCAACTAATATCTCAATGATAATCTAAGATTCCTCTCTAGTTGTTAATATAAATTATTCATATTATTGCATTGAATTTAATTAATTAATAATTTATATAATGATTATAAACGCTCTGATTTTTTTTATGCATGCTTTTTACAGTAGACAGTATGAAAATAATCGGTTGTATCTGTGCAGCTCAATGGAAAACCGAAATGATAATGGATCGCAAAGAGTTGACGTCAACTTCGATAATGGTGATTGTGTAATTATAAATCGGTACATATATACTGAATTGAATTGAAAGTGCGTATAAGAATATGTAGTGATATTAGAAATATGGTAATATTTGGGCCACGCTTATCTTCGATCTCATA
>JABUQX010025334.1:12500-14987 GCA_015478945.1 Trachelipus rathkii | reverse complement strand
ATACTATGATCATTCTTACATAACAATTGTACGAAAAGTATTTATATAAAAATTATACTTTACATAGCCTTAAGCAGTAAACACACGATAAATCAATAAACGGTTGGTTTATTAACCTAGCAGCTGATGGGATTGGTACAATGCTTTGTACGTGCTTACTGCTTAACTCTCTGCTTTATACTTTAACTCATATTACTCATTAGTAGTGGCCTTGATAAAGCATGTGTAAATTCAGTAAAATCGTAATTAGAGGTTTACCAACACTACGATGGAATATATGATGCGTGTTTTACTGGCACTGCTTTTTCAGATCATTGTTTACTGCTTATTAAACCGTCGTATGTATGCTATTAACCTGGCGCTATACTGTCTCGCCTGTTAACTCCTCTTCTATACTGGGACTCTCGCTTTACTCGGCTTTAACTCTCTGCTTTACTGACGTTAACTCTCTGCTCACTGCCCCATTTAACTTCTCTGCATATTACTGCTTTAACCCACATGCATTATTACTGTGTTTTAACTCAATATATATTTATTACCGTAATAGTTTTTCTTTATATTTTCTACTTTTTTTGTATTATATTTTCCTTTATTAATACTCATTTAATATATTAGTTATTACTTTTTTTATTTATTATTTTGTATGTAAGAATAAAACACACAGAGTTTCGGTATATAAACATTTTATTTTAATAAAATTGTAACGAAATTTTAAAATTAAACCCTCTTTAAAAAGTGACAGCGGACCAAAATATTTCTGCAGGAGTTAAATCACATTTTTTATTTAAAGCATTATTACATAATTAGAAACACTAATTAAATGGTTCATGAATACAAATTACATCAAATATTTAAAAGTTTATTAAAAAACATACGTTATTTAAAAAGCACATAATGAAATACACAATAGACTCACATAAATTAGAATATAAAGGTTGAACAGGAGTAAGACATATTTTTTACACAGCTTACATTATTAATTTTAAAAACTAAGGTAAGATAATGATTAATTCATATAATTTAAGTTCAAAAGATAGACATCATATATACGGAACCGGCATCGTTTTTTGCTCATAAACGGAGATCATGTCCTGTTGCCGGTGAAATGTGACGACGAAGTATTGAATATGAAGCAGGTATCCTTCTCCAAACTTTAACAGAGTTATTTCGTTAAATTTAGCGAACACATAAAGCCTCTCTCTTAGTATAATAATATTAGTTTAATTATATTAAAAACCTAATACCGATAATAATATATTATTATATATATTATTTTTCATCTTACTAATATATTCATATCTTTAATATAATTTCAAAGTACGTATTTATGCTCTCAACCTAATTGAGGTCATTTTGCAGATAATTGACTGATATCATAATTTAAATATATATATATATATGATAAGTATACTATGTACGTTGCAATAAACTTATTCATATCAGGTTATATACCCACACATTGTAAGCCTTCTTGCCTATGTCAACGTCAAAATGTACCTAAGAGATGCCAAAGGCAACACTATAAACAATTAGTACTAGGAACTCTATAAATTCACACCACACACTAAATATCGTTTTCATGTTTGAAATTCGAGCACAGATAAGCCCATCCCTTTTTTAATTGATTTGAAAAATAGCATTATTTTAATCGCAGTATCCTACACTTTTTGTTTCAATTTTACATAATCTTTTAATTTATTATGCTGAATATTTTCTTTCAATTTGACCAATTTTCGCCACAAAAAAAAAAGAATTTTTATCGTAGCATTATGGAAAATTTGTAAGAAAAGATCGACGTTTCAAACAAAGATCGTAGCTATAGCGAACTTGAGGCGAGCAGAGTATAGGGAGTCGCCTTCTGATATATAGAAATATACTATCCATAATCCTAAAAATTATTTATAATATATACATAAGATTATATATTATATATATATATATTGAATAGACAGTAATTTATACTGTTTTATGAAATATAATGATATATTGATATATGTATATAATATATATATTATATTATTATATATACCTATTTTGTAATCATAATAATAATATAGTATATATATATATATATAATATATACTTGAAACGTTCGTTCAAGACGCCTTCCACAAACTCGTCCTTTCTCTGTCCAATTCTGTGACCTCAGGTTTAACAGCTATGTTCAATCTTGCATGTACTCCACTGGTACACTTTTTTTTTTGTTTCTTACAGTGACCACCACTCACGGGCCGAGCCCTTTCAAGGAGGGGGCGGAAAATATAACATGGAAAAGCAACCCAATCCCCCCCTAAGTCATAATCTCCAGGTTAAGCGCAGACGTGGGTTAAAAAGCACGAGGAAAAGATAAATATAGTTGGCAAATAACAGAAAGAGGCAAGAGATAAGTCCACCAGAACAGAAGTAGCAGGAAAGAAAGAGGCACCACAACGAACAAGTCTGGGGTTCCTCAATACTCACGCAAAACTCAGCGAGAGCGAAGGGCAC
>JABUQX010025334.1:0-7500 GCA_015478945.1 Trachelipus rathkii | reverse complement strand
TAGCCTAAATTAAATAATATGAGTATATATATATATGTGTGGCAATATATATATACGTGTTTACTATATATAATATAGTTATATAGTAGAGTATATATATATATTATATAATATAGTAGTTTTGTCATAATAATAGTATGTAATATATAAAAAGGGAAGTTAAAAATCAAGGAATATATTGAAAATTCTTCTCCGACCCGTAAGACTCCCGTGCGCCAAGACGGAAATTAACTTTTTGCGTTACTCCCGGCCTCCGTGCAAAATCACTCCTCCGGTGCATCTGAATATATATATATTATATAATGGTCAAATAGTCAGCCGAAAATATCATGGTTTCTCAAACTAAGGTTATATAGACATCAAAAGGGCTAAGTTCCCATATAAGGAAGGACATAAAAATATTAACGTGTATTACATAAAAATGACCCCATGGACGAACTCAAAAAAGTAGTTGTCCCATGATAATATAATATATATATAACTATATGTGTTTGTACGTGTGTATCAATAAGAGTGTATATAATCGTAAACAGTGCTAATGTAGTATAGTAAATATGTATAGTGTACATATTAAAGGAATGTGTTGATTAATAATATATAAGTGAGTCATTAAGTGAAATGTGTGTATAAAGTGTAAAAGGTGTTGATGTATGTTAAATTAGTAGTATATATTGAGTGTGTGTATATGTTTGTGTGTTCTTGTAATTCGTGTGACAGATGTAGTAGGTCGCGTCGCAGATGAAATCTGTCGACGTAGTAACGAACTGCAGAGTCGAGCGAATATGTATGTTTTGATGTTTGTACGTGTATGACTATAAATCTGATTATACGCCATCCGTGAGCGTAAGACAGGCCAGTATCTTCCATAAACGCATAAGACCGCCTCCATCTCTTTCATCAGGCTGAGATCTGTCCAAGAAGATAACGATATGTAGTTACTTAAGGATTAAGCATAGCACAGAGGACCAACAACCATTGATGCAAAGGAAATTATTCATTGGGCATAAAAAATTATAGGTAGTGACGGCCAAATATATATAATATTATAGTACCATTAGGATTACTTGATCACAAGGTATATCATAAGACCGAATATAAATATATCAAATATTATGGTATAAAATAACAAAGATATTATTATAAGAATAAATACATAATATAAAAATAAAGGTATATATAAGTCACTATAAGCCCCATCTAAATATAAAATGATATAGTAGTAGCCAATAAATATATTAAACTACTATTAGTATATATAGTATAGTGATAATCAAAAACAAATCAGATGTAAACTGCTAATTGTTAAAAAGAATATTTATATATTGAAATTCCTCGAGACTGTTATAAGTATTATACAAAAACACTTGTGCTGCCTTCGTGAGATTTAGTTTGTCTGATGCACTTAGAGTTGAATAATTGAGAATAATGGCGAAGATTTACAATTATTGGCCCATTGACGCGAATCAATGCGAACCAATCAATAACTTCATTAGAGATAAGCTTGAAGAGTTCAGAGCGTCAATAGGAAGAAATAGAATGTGTATTTTCCAATGGGAATGGATGTAGATCCAAAAGGTATGTATGTATTCCAATATGGATGGTTGGAGATCCAATAGGTATTTATTCCAGTAGGAATGGTTGTAGATGCAATAGATATATAATCCAATGGGAATGGTTGTAGGTTCCAATAGGTATGTTTGTCAATAGGAAAGGTTGTAGAACCAGTTGGCATATCTTCCAATAGGAACGGTTGTGGATCCAATAGGTATATTTGCCAATAGGAATGGTTGTGAATCCAATACGTTGTGTTGGGGAATAATAAAGCTTTGACATGTTAACTCACACGTACTCCTTCGCTGCACAGCTGCGACAGGCCACTAACTTCTTCAAGAGGTAAAATCGTATTTCCTCACACAGCGTCCTGTCGACTCTTGATGACTCCAGACTCTTACAACTCTCGTAGTGCTATACCTCTTGAGAATTTGGAAGAATGGTTGGGGGTTAAGATATTAGTTGGCACTGGTGCTATGTATTGTTTGTTGAAGACCACATAACCGAGAAGGTTAATAATGTGATTGCGGAACATGCATATATGGTATTTGTGTGTGTGGTCGTGTATTTGTCGAGTTTCGAAGAGGACCGTTATCATACTCGTATAGAAGAAAACCAGATTTTGGGCATCCCTTTGCAAATGAGAGATGTGTGATTATAATAACAAAGAGAAGATCCGGTTAGTATATATAGTGTAGAATTGTGTAAACGTTGTATAAGGAAGCAGTACAGGTTAGGTGTAGGTTAGATGGAAAATGACTCAGGTGCGTGCAATCGCGTAGATGACAGTAACAGTATGTTAGTAGTGAACGCAGTGAGGTAAGAACAAGCTTAGAACAATTTGTCTGCCGGAAGATTTCTAAGTATATGAATATTAGCAGAGAAGCTCTATGGAACGGGTCTTCAACTCACTGTCTGTCATACCAAATTATGTTATCAGACAAAATTATTTCAAGATACTAGTGCACCATAGGCGTAAAAGGTTCATGAATCAAAGGGAACTATAGCTTCTTAGCTGTTGGGCGGCTAGCCGGTTTCTTAGGAATCGTGAGGGCAATTATTTGCTTGTGTGTCTTTAATATAAAAATAAATGAAATGCTAAATGGCTCTTGGAAGAACGACCATTGTTCATATTCAGTAATACTTTTAAACGACTACCAGACATAGATATGCCCATAATGGTAATCCCAGCGTTCACCAATGTATATTCTCTCACTCAAAATTTCTATAAGAAGCTCATACGAATGTTCAGTCATTTGGCATCCTCAATTCAAACGTAAAATTTGAGCCAACTATAAATAAAGTAAATTTTTACTGTCTTACCAAATGAGACGGCCCGCTAATGCGTTCGTTCCTCATATTATCAACATTCTATTCTGTAGCAACGTGTTAAATGCTAGCGTTGTTATATATAACGAGATTATAACCTGCATTAACATTATTCTATGTGTTTTCCGTGATTATCGGTCAACCGGTAAAGTAACTCGAGATTATGCGCTGATAACTAATTATATGTTTGTGCTAGGCAACTCTCTTGGAATACGCACCAGTATGTGTGTAACTGTAAATCTATTAGTTTTATTTTGAAGTCATTATACATAGTAAACAGGGTTTGAACGGTTATAATAATAATATCTATATATTGTATATATATATGTCTAATCCAATGATTGGTACGTATTCAGGAGCACTTATATGTGCTCAGAGTAGTAATAAGGAAAAAAATACACTAAGCTATATTTTAATATCTCACTGTATTATTGATGGCTTAAATTATGCCTCAATAACAGCTATCTAATAGTTTTATATTTGATAAGTATGTAATATGTATTTGGTAATACAATAATATAGTATGTGTACATTTTGATTGCTTTGCAATATGTAAGAGGTAACTCAAAAGTGTTTATGAAAATAGTGAAAAAATGAATTTTCCTAAGTAATATATATTAAGTATAGCTCCAAGAAGTAACATGAAGTAAAAGTGGTGACGACTTGCTGTACTCCGCTTACCGGATAACGAACTAGTGTGATTGTGCAGTTTTATTATTTAAAAGTGATAACCAAGTAATTAACGCAGGTTAAACAAATAAAATATGAATGTGAGAGTTCAGTTAAAAAAGTATTTAAGTCAAAAGAAGTTTGTAAACTTAACGTTTATCCGCCTCTTCCTTTACCGGAATTTTTAACATACAATCTTTTCCCGATCTGCAGACACAGTTATTGATTTGGTGAAGTGCATTAAAGTAATCTAGTTAAACAATTTAAGCCATCAGGAAATACAACTTAGATTTCAGCATATTTTTGAAGAAGTGGAAAGCGCCTCTGAATCGGAGGTGGAACGGAACGTCGGCTATCTTTGTTGCATTTCATAGTTGTATATAACGCACACACGGAGTTATCACCATATATTCCAATACAGTATATAATATTTATCTCTCTACCGTTTTATCCTTTTTTTAGTCCGTGATACTTCTTATGTAGCTATAGCTATATTTTTGCTATTTACTGAATGGTTATAGCTTTTCAAGCTAGCTGTAATAATTATAAATAAATATCGCCATTGGTGTTAGCAAGAGTAGAGGTTTTTAAGTCATAAAGATTATAATTATTATATTCTATGCTATAAATATTTGTACATAACTGAACGTAGTTTTGATAATTGCTAATTATGATATAAATATTATCATTATTAGCGGTCTCACATTTTCTGCGAAGACTACATGAGGGAATTTATCTCATTAGGAGAAACTTTGTGAATTAAGCACAGATTCGTCTCAAAAATATATGATACAAGATTGATCATAATGAATAATATTCCTTGTTTCCGATAAGTCCTAATTGTAGTAAATAAAATAATACTATTCATATATCTGTATCTTAATTTAGTTTATTATTTAACCCTAGTATGTTCTACTGATATTATACAGTATATATAGATAATGAACTTTTAACTATTTCCATATTAGTGGCAGCTGGGAGATAAGCTTGGAGGAGGGGAGCATAGACTCTTATTGGAAGATGTGGGAATAATACATTATCTTGCAAATCTCAGTAGCCTAACTCTATAAATTACATGAAATTTGAATTGAAGATGTATCAATGCATCCTTAGTTATTTCGAACCTTGTTAACGTCAGAATACTATATCCTGAATTAATTAAGGTTATAAAATCATGTGTATAGAATATTTAATTGTTTTAATTAAATAATTTTTTAATTAATTTAATTGTTTTAATATTTTTGATAAATTAATTAAAATTTGAAGTTCTGTATTTAAAATTCTATAGTACATTATATTTATAATAATATATATATATATATAATATATATATAATATAATAGTATAATATAATATATATATATAGTTAGAGGGTGTATGTGGCTATTATATATTATTGAGTCTTTAAAATACCATTTTGGTGTTTAAAACCATTGCGTTATACAGAACCAGGGTTTATAACCACATATAGAAAAAACATAATGTGTTAATACCATATTTAATAATACCTAGGAGCGAAATAACGAAATAATTATTTTACAAAATTTTCCATATTAATAATTTATGATTAATGTTTGTTAATCGATTGATATTTTTTCTCTGTGGGTATTTGTGGATATACTTGTGTTGTTTTATGGGGTTTTCTGTGGATATTTATTATGCTTTTTATTATTAATTAGCTTTGTAATATATAGGGTTTTATTCTGTTGATATTATGTGGATAACATATTAATAATATATATATAATTTATTAATAATATTCCCTATATATATATATAGTATATAAAATAATATTAATATAATAATAATATTAATATATCTATAATATATTAATATATTAATATTATAGTAAATTTAATATATACTACTATATATATATTATATAATATTTATATATATATATAGATATTATTTATATATGTATTATAGTCAATAATATAAATCTTAACTAATTGTTATTTAAAACTAATTATATAATGTGTAATAAATAATAATTTACTTAATGTTGTATTAATAATATAATTTATTCTCATAAAAAAGGGCCCAAATCAATACACTATTATCTATTATCTTAACCTAACATCAGGTGCAAAAATTAGTCGATATATTGACAAAATGTTCTCACAGATATATAAGAGGTAATAAGTAAAGTATATTATATCTAACTTACAGAATGAACCACCAACCATAAACATAGTGATAATAACAAAGACTTGAAATGTATAAATAATTGCAATATTTTTATAACTTCTATGACAAAATGAACAAACTAACAATAATCATCAAAATTTAATACAACAGAGAACAAAGCTAATTTCTGACTTGGGTATCGTGTCAATAAATCAAAGTAGTAGAGTTTTTAAAATATAATTTATTTTATAATGAATAATGTTAAAGACAATACCGCAGTCCCAACCCCCCATCCTTTTCCAGTGTACCAAAATTATATTCTCCCTAATACCTTCTTACGCTGAGTCTGATTATCTAGGTTATTTCAACATAATAAATAGGACAGGGTCAATAGCTCATCCTTTGTTTTTATATATAGACTATATTACAAAGACATTATTTCATTAAGAAAAAGAAATTTTAATAAAAATGAAATATTGAACTACTTACAATATTGTAAAAAAAAAAAAAAGATGAAAATAAAACTCCTTTTGAAACAATAACATTCTCATATAAATTATAAAATCAAAACACACACACTTAAACATACTGTGATTTAACAACTCAGAATTTCTATAATGGAGACAAATAGTGAAAACAAATATATTTCTTTGCAACTTAGTATTAGTTGATCAATAAAAATAGTAATTTATAAAAATAATTCTATTGAATTACCTGTAAGGTAATGAATCCAATCCTTCAGACTTCCTTTTACACAACTTTTCAATTTTTCTTGATTCAATATCTGGATTCATACAAATTTCATTTGATAATCTGTAATGGAAATGGATGTTGCATTAAAAGATAATTATTATGAATGTACAGGGTATAAAATGTTCTCAATTTCAATCCCCTATGTATACTCATGACAATATATATGCATGAACATTTCTAGGGTACAAATAATTGGTGGCGGGACCCAAACCCAACTACCACTGTCCATCTAGTCGCCTCTTACGACACGCACAACGTACGATGCGGAAATTCTTTCTCCCCCCACACACACACATATATATATATATATATATATATATATATATATATATATATATATATATATATATATATATATATATATATATATATCTATATATTTCTATATTTTTTTTTCACTTTATATCTATATATTCTTTTCTTTCTTCACCTTCCTCTTTGCCCCAAGATTGGGGGTAAGGTGCTGTACAAGCATCGGAAAAGAAAAGCAGTAGGAGAACATGACAAACGTCGAAAAGAAAGCCCAGCCTTACCGCCCCCTCTGTACCATTAATTAGTGAGAGCTAGTCACAGACAGAAAATCCACCCTAGAGCATCATGGGACAGCGACGGACGCTCACTATGGTAAATCGTCAATGTAAGGGTTCATCCCCTGGCCCAGGTGGGCCACAACCATGCCCCCATACAAAACCCCGCCATTCTCTCCTATCATGCACCTTTATTCTCGCCTCTGCCAAACTCACATTTCTCTCCTTCAGACATTCGTTCACCGACTCAATCCACTTTCTCTTCGGTCTCCCAGCCGGTCGGTTCCCAACACACTCACCTCTATACATCCGCTTAACCAACCGACTATCATTCATCCTTTCCACATGACCAAAAAATCTCAACATACTTTCATTTATTCTCTCATTTACCCCTTTCTTCACACCACACCACTCTCTAATACGTTCATTCCTCTCTTTATCAATTCTTCTCACACCTAGCACACCCCTAGATTGTCCCACTAGGGACAGTTGGTGACCCAACTGAGATTATAGTCTTCTGTCAGTGCTGGAACAACATTCT
>JABUQX010025333.1:97500-100000 GCA_015478945.1 Trachelipus rathkii | reverse complement strand
TCGAATTTTATGCAACAACAATTGTCTTGTTTCAAAACAAAAAATTTATAACAGGGTCCGCCGAAAAAGGGAGTTTCTTTAAAAGAACTTAACATACATACACATGCACAAACACACACACACTACATACACACACACACCACACACACACATATATATATTATAATATAATATATATATATATATATAATATATATATTTATATATATATATATATATATATATATATATATTAATTATATATTTATAAAATAAAAAATTAAAAAAAAAAAATTTTATTTATTTATATGTATATATATATATTTATATATTATATATATAATATATATAATATATATATAATATATATATATAATATTATATATATATATATATATATATATTATATATATATATATATATTATAGTATATATATATATATATATATATATATATATATATATATATATATATATATATTTTTTTTTATTTAAAAATAATATGTTTTTTTGATTAAACCAATTTAAAAACCCATTGTTTTGGCTTTATTTATAGTTTCATTTTACTTATTTATTTATTTTGCTTTTTCTAATATAAAGGTAATGAAAAAGTTCTTTAAATGGAAGAAAATAGATAATACGAATTATATATATTCATACTGTAAATAGATAGAAGGAAAACATTAATAACTCACTTTTAAAAAATTTATAACATCGAAAAATACGATAATAATAATAAATAAAAAAAAACTTTTATTAATATTTTCTTTGCGTTAAAAGATTGCTATTAAGATGTGAATGTAAATAAACATTTTTTAGGGATTAGTTTCAAAGTTATGTTTGAGAGGGAGGAAATATTCAAACAGTTTATCTTTCATAAACTTTTAAATATATTAGAAATTAACAGTACAAATTTATCATTTTTTCCTTTTCATAATTTGTAAATCTTATTTAAAAATAATCATTGGCAATGGTATGAAAGAGATTTCTCCCTTATACATATATATATATATATATATATATATATATATATATATATATATAATATATATATATATATATATATATATATATATATATATATATATATATATATATATATTATAGTTACATATAAGTATTATATATATATAAAATATTATATATATATATATATATATATATATATATAATATATATTCATTTATTTATATATATATATATATATAATATATATATATATATATATATATATATATAAATATTATATATATATATATCGTCCAGCGGGCAAAGGAATTAAAAAAAATAAGAGAACAATGAAAATTGGTTTTTAAAAAAAAAGTACACAAGAATTTTGAAAATTAAAAAGATATTTATTAAATTTATTTAGTAAATCGAAATATTAGAGAAAATGTCTCTAACAAAAAATTAAACTGAAAACTTCATAGCTGCAAGCAAGCCTCTTGCATTATTTTCTGTATTTCCATCAAATTGTTTTGGATTATCAAAAATAAAATTAAAAAGATTAAGAATATATTCTATAGTTTCTTTTACTCTTTCAACGAGTCGTGATGAATAATTCCACTGACTTTTAGTCAACATATTTAGATATTCGCACTTGAAATTGTGCAAATTCAAAGGAAGTTGGAAAAATAGATAAAAAAAGTGTGTGTCATACTTTACAAGTTAACTACATGGTACGAATGACATAGCCAGTTAGGTCTGGGTCAAACAGTTTGGAGTGGAGCATGGATAAAGAGAGTCTTGAAAGCCGAGTCCTCAAAGAAGGAAAGACAAAGACTCGAAATTTCAGAAAGAGCCCAATGTAAAGTGTAATATCAGTAGATAAAGAGGAGTGGTTGCAGCAGTTCGACGGCTGGAAAGATTGGTGAGAGTATTAGGAGTTTAAAACAGGTTCCGATCCAACTCCTAAACTAACATTATTCAAGGAGAGCAGTATGTGTAGAAACCACCCCCAGATGTGTGATACATTTTCCCATACAAAGTGCGAACAAAGACCCTGTCTACAACTGGGGTGGGGAAAATTTAAGTCGGAATGCGCCTCAGAAAACCCAACGTTTCTTAGAAGAGAAGCTTGGTTAAAAAAGAAGAAGAATAATTGGCTCATTCTAAGAAAGATCAACAAGAAAAGAAAATTACAAGAAAATTTATGAACAAGAAAAAGGTTAGAGTTGTGTTTCAAAGAAGATATTATAGTGTTGTGGAAGATTATGTCGAGTAGGTAAATGAAGAAACTGTATTATATATATATATATATATTATATATAATATATTATATATATAATATATATATTAATATTATATATTATATATTAAATATATATCATATATTACTGTGTATACACCTTAACCACTTTTGGAAAATATACAATCCAGATTATTGATAGTCATCCCATAGTAAAAACGAAAGTGTAATAAAATATCGTTTTGATAATCATCATTACTAATTGATTGAGTATAGTGTCGGAAATCTATTAGCACAAAAACTGATGTTTGGCGGGGTTTTATCAAAACATTA
>JABUQX010025333.1:87500-90000 GCA_015478945.1 Trachelipus rathkii | reverse complement strand
TCAATATTAACTTAAAATTATTTTCAAAGCTGGTGCATCTTTCTATAAATATCAGAAACATTATGCTCTCAGCAAGACTGATTTTTAATTGTAGTAATACTTTTTGTTTATAGATTTTATCACTCAAGTTGTTTTAAACTAACTTTTATAAAAATTTTGTGAAATTTTATTATAAAAACATATATTTTACGTACCTAAAGCAATAAATCAGTGAAATCAGTAAGGCCAGCCCCTAGCACCCCTCAACACCAAGCTTTGCCACGTTTTGTTCTATTGAGTTACTGCTTTACATCATCCTTTAGCCATGTAAAAAGAATTAAAACAACAAAATAAGTTGGAAGAGGCATCACTACTCAACTTAACAGTATATTAAAGTTAAAATTATTCTAATTTTTTTTTTAAAATAACAATTATTCGGTAGCTTTATTTATATTAGTTAACAAAAAAAATATTTCAAGATATTTGCATTAAATAATTCGGGTTTTCTTTATTATTATTATATTATTATGTACATTGACAATCCATCACGAGAAAACACAACAACCCGCACTCCTTACAGTTACGAAACTGACCTCTTTTCTGTCAAATGTATTGGTTTCATAATTTTAGTTCTAAAATCAGGATAATTCCTTTGTGACCCGAAAGGCGAATTTAAGGCCTTAATTCCAGGCAAAATATATTTTCAAACTGACCGTTTTCTGTAAAATGTGGTGCAATAACTACGTTAGGCCTAATTTAGGACTAAATTTTAGGGATAAGCCTTATTGTGTAGACGGGCTTAATTTAATCCTTAATACCAGGTCAAAAGGGTCAGTTTTGAAATTATTATTTTGACCCTGGAATTAGGCTTAAATCGCCACCGGGGCACAAAAAGGATTATCCTTAAAAATTATTTAGGACCTAAAGTAGTTATATTTCAACACATTTTTACAGAGGGAGAGGTCAGATTTCGTATCTGTAAGGGAGTGCGGGTTGTTTGTTTCTCGTGCGATGGCATTGTCAAGTACATAGATAATTAAATAATAATAATAAAGAAAACCCGAATTATTTAAAAAAAAACTTTGAAATATAATTTTAGTTAACATGAGTGAATAATATAAATGTAAGTGAATAATTTTATTTTTAAATAAAAACTTAGGAATGATTTTATAAAATACATGTTACTGTAGGCAGAGAAGAAACTTATTGTTATTTATCTTAATTACATGCTAAAGATGATGATAAAGCAGAAGTCAATAGAACAAAAACGTGTGCATAGCTTGATGTAGAGGGGTGCTAGGGGCTGGCCTTACTGATTTACTGATGTTATTGCTTTAAGGGTACGTAAAAATATATTGTTTTTAATAAAATTCACAAAAATTTTAGTTAAAAGTATTTTAAAACTTGATAGGTATAAAATATAAACAAAAGTATTAACAGTTAATAATAAATTCTTTGGTCAAAGATAATGATTGATTTATTATAGAAGTTTTTAAGAAACTTTTGAAATAATTTTAGTTATATTTGAATGAGTATTATAAATGTACGTGTTTAATTTTAAAACATAAAATGTTTTAATAAATTTACGTATATGTGTAAGTTGAGTTGTGCGTGGGTTGTGTGTGTGTGTGTGTGTGTATTGTAAATCCTGTGTGTGCAAGTGTAAGTAAATCTGTTGTGTAAGTAAAATCTGGTGTTGGTGTAAGTAAATCTGTGTGGAGTGTAAGTAAATCTGTGTTGAGTGTAAGTAAATCTTTGTGTGAGTGTAAGTGTAAATGTTAAGTGATCTATGGACAAATGTAAGTGTCATAGTGAATGTGTGTATAAGTATTATAGTGAATGTGTGTGTGTGACCGCATGTGTATAAGTGTAAATGTTAGTGTCTCTATGGTTAAAATGTAAGTGTCATAGTGAATGGTGTGTATAAGTGTCATAGTGAATGTGTGTATATATGTGTGAAGTGTTATGTGTGTGTTTGTGATGTTGTGTGTGTGTGTTGGCGTGTGTGTGTGTGTGTGTGTGTTTCTAAATAATAATAACAATAGGCATGAAGTAAATAACACTAAAGTATAATAAAAATAAAATAATAAAAAATAATAAAAATAATAAAAAAATAAATAAAAATAATAATAAAAATAAATAAAAAGTTATTAAAACAAAATTAAAAACATAATGTTAATAAAATATTATGAGTTAAAGCAGTAATTGCAGAAAGCAGAAAGTTAAAGCAGAAAGTTAAAGCAGTAAAGCAGGAAAGCAGGCAGTAAAGCAGAAAGTTAAGCAGTAAAACATGAGTTAAAGCAGTAAAGCAAGTAAAACAAAAGCAGTACTAATCCCCCCTTGTGTTAGGTCCAACCCTCTATTGATTTACTGATTTTACTGCTTTAAGGTATGTAAATGTAAATGAATATGTGAGTTAAAGCAGTAAAACATATGAGTTAAAGCAGAAAAACATGAGTTTAAAGCAGTAAAAACATATGAGTTAAAGCAGTTAAACAGTAAAACAAAAGCATTCTAATCC